>JAFREE010000162.1:0-54839 GCA_019400425.1 Hymenochaete sp. R1
TATCCATCAACCCATAACGCAATTTACACCGAATCGGAACTCAGCAATGCAAAGAACATGCTTCAAGCATATAAAAGGAGGCACAGAATCCAGTGAATCTCCCAGCAATGCTTGTCTTCCGCATCGGTTTCGTTACATTCTCCTTTGGCCTCGAATACATCTACGACGACGACCAGTCGATCTTCAAGTTCCACTTTTGCCATCACAACTCTGCTTTCGCTACCCTCAAGTTTGCCACAGGCGTCACTCTTGCTCAGATCTACGACCTCTACCTCGGGATCATCAAATCTATCGCACGACACATCATCCTTTTACAACTTATCTACTTCAATTTCCGAAGCCACCTCCAAGCTCAGTCATTTGCTGCCCGACGCCTCCAAGATGCCCAGAGTCAACAGCAGGATCGAACGCGACTACAACACGCACGCGCGTCGAGTCAGAACCGGGGCCAGCCCGTACCGCCGCCCAGAAACCAGCGACAACGTCCAAGAACTCACCGAAACCCTGACACGCGACAGCCGCACTCATCCTGAGCACCCGGAAGCACCACTTCAACACTGGGATTCAGCTGGTGCTGGAGTCATTGCAGGTGCAGACCGTCTCTCCAAGATCCTAACCACGTGGCCTCGTCTTGACATCATTGACCTGTTTCACGAGCGCAAGCTGAATGCGGACAGTTTGGAGGACGAGGACCCAACGGACCTTATCCACAGTCAAGTCCAGATCTTCTGGAGTGCAAGCGATACGACAACACAGCTAACGTCCGAACTTGTTCGTCTCGAAAAGGCCAAACAGCGGCTCTGGTCCCAGGTTTACTCAATAGCGCGCATTGGTCAACAGGCACTCATGAATGCGTACGTCGAAGGAGGTCTTAGAGTCTTAAGTCCCTTCGATCGTAACCCTTATGAACCACCACCTGCTGACTTAGCCAGTCGTTTGTCCGATCCGTGGGCTACCCAACCTGAGCCTACCTCCGAACCAGGTGATTCACGCGAATGCCCTACCAATCCAGGTGAGGGCGATGTGTTCGTTGAAGAAGAACTGTCGGAGGATGACTTTGAGATCTGAAGGGTGTTGTTGATGATGGTGGTGATGTTTTTCTGCTCTTTTTTCTTCATGACCATATGCCTGCTCCTTGTTTATTTTACTTGTTCTTTCCTTTTCTAACTTCTTTCGATTGTGTTTCCTTGTTTTTTCTTTACTTGTATTTTCTGGATCCATTGGACCAGAACCTTGAGAGGGGGGTAATGTTACGGTTCAACACCGTTCATACGCTTAGTCAAGCTTACCCGCTTACTTTATTTCTTTCTCTGTCATATTATTCTTTGTCTTTCTTTAACATTCCGTGCACATGATCGCATGTGATCTGTGCACAGCATCAGTCAGGCGTCTTACTAAGACACCTTCCTTATTCGTCCGTTTCTTCTCAGGTACTAGTACACAGCCTCGTAGACGGGTGGCCTATATAAGGGCCTCACCTTGTAGCTCTTGTACCTTAGATTTGACCTTCTGTCCTCACCGGTCAATACATCTTGTCTCTTGTCTCCTGTCTTATAAGACTATCCCTGGGTGGGATATCTTACTCGAACTCTGTCTATCTGACACATCAAGCCGGAGCTTGTGTGCAGATCTCTTGTAACCTCAGGTCGCTGTCACGTGACCCTGATTTGTCAGACTCCTGATCAACGTCTTGATCGGACTCTAACACCAAGAGAGGGAAGTGAAGATGCTCGCTTGGCAAGACGATCAACAACCTCATTGAGCAAAATTCCTTTATGAGCTGGGACCCAATGAAGGTGAAGAGTGAATGGGTGAGAAAGAAAGAGGGAAGAAAGTGAACGGTGGAATATAAGAGAAGCAGATTGAGAAGAATGAGGAGAAGAGGAAAGGATGGTAGAGAGAGCCGCCTGACTATCGGCGAAAATATGAATAGAGGAAATAGGATGAGAAACAGAGGATAGGAAATCAGAGATGAGAAGAGAAGCGCCCGCAAGGGCAAAAAGTTCTGCATCATAGGCCACGGCGCGCTTGCCGAGGCCCCATGAGTGTTCAAGTTGTTGTCGGGAGGGGTGATGTAGGAGGGCAGCAGAGCCCGCGCGTCCTTTCGAATAGGAACCGTCGGTGAAGATGGTGAGGGAGGATGGGTCGGAGGTGATTGTGTCGATGATGGAGGTGTGGTTAAGTTGTTTGGAGAAAGAGGGCGGGACGACGGGGAAAGGTGTGTTGAAGGTAAGGTGTGGGTCCAGTCGCTCGGAGTGAGGAGGTATGCGAGAGATTAGGTAGTGAAAGGGGTCGTGAGGAGAATGATGAGAGGGAGGGATTGAGATGTGTACTCTAGTTGGAGGAAGGGAGAATTTGTATGAAGACGGGGGATGGGCAAGAGGAGAATGAAAGGGAATACGACATAAACGGAGAGCCGAATTATCAGAAAGCTTTTTGAGACGTAAAGAAATGGGAACAATAGAGAAGATATGATGAAGAGGAGGGGAAGGTGATGTTCGAAATGCACCTGTGAGTTGAACAAGGGCACGATTCTGAAATTTTTGAAGGGGGGATAAAAGGGAGTTTTGACGATGCCCTGTGTAGTAGACCGGAGATCCCCAAAGAAGAACAGGGAGAACACAGGAGATATAAAGAATGCGAAGAAGATTGAGAGGAAGACCATGATGAGAGTTAGAGTGAAGAATACGAAGAGAAACAAGTGTGCCAGAAGCTTTGTTAACCATTTTTTCTATATGAGAGGAGAAAGAAAGAGAGGAATCAAAATAAATGCCGAGCCAACGCAAAGTGGGTTGCGGAATGACTGGGTTATCATAAGAGGGAAAATTGGGATAAAACGGAGTGTTAAGAAAGGGCCGAGATGATCTTCGGCGGGAGAAGATTTTGAACTCGTCCTTGCCTTCATCGAGGTCAAGGCCAATGTCCTGGAAATGTTGGCGCATTTCAGCACGCAGGGCGACGAGGTTGTGAAGAGGTTCGCGCGGATCTACAATGCCTTCTGTGAGGAAGTGGTCATCCACGTATGCGAGTATGTTTTGTGAGGGTGCACGAGAGACCGCTCGGAAAACAGTTGACGAGTAGATGATGGATAGGATGGGTGATAGGGGCGAGCCCTGAGGCGTGCCAATATTCAGGATTTGGAAAGTCGATGAGGGGAGAAAGGTGAAAGCGACGTGTCGTTTTGAGAGGAAGGAGAGGACCCAGTCCGCAAGGGAGCGTGGGAATCCTAAAAGAAGAAGAACCTGTCGAAGGCGGTGGTGTTGGATATTGTCAAAGAAACCTTTGATATCAACCGCGAGGGCTGCAGTATCCATCTGGTTACGATGGTTATGGCAGACAATGTTAGTAAATGTGAGGGCAGCATCGGTAACCAATGAGCAAGGGCGGCCGCCCAATTGGCGAAAGTCAACGAGGTTGAACCGATTGACCTCGTCAGCCATGCGCTTCGCTACGAGTTTCTCCAGGAGTTTCCCCAGAGTCTCAAGCAGAGCAATGGGACGGTAAGATCGTGGTAAGGAATAGTCCTTTTTGTTGGGTTTAGGAATAACGCATATAAAAGAGGTTTTGAAAGAAGATGGGAAATGCGAGAGGAGTAGAGAGGAATTGAAGAGATGAAGGAGAAGGTGAGAGCAGAGTGGGAATGCCCATTTAATCAGGCGATAGGAAATATTAGAGATGCCGGGGGCAGAGGTGTTGGAGGTTTTAGAAAGAACATGTGACAGTTCATTAAGAGAGAAAGGGGGAAAAGTACGAGAAGGAATGGGGGGAGGGTCTGAAGGGAGGGACGTCCGACAGAGCGGGCGACCTGGAGGGAAAAAGGTTTGACGAAGGAGAATAGCATGGTCTTGCGGGGAATGAGCCCACTGACCATTGGAGAGGAGGGGAGGAAGGGCAGGAGAGCGACGTCCCTGTGCCCATTTTGCTTTTCGGAAAATAGAGTCCGGGTGAGCGTCAAAACATAAGTCATCATAGAATTGTCGCTTGATGCGAGTGGTGAGGTTGTGGAAGGCACGTTTGTCTGCCCTGGATGGAGAGGGAAGGGAGCGCAGGTTGTGGAGAGCAGATACACATTCTGCATTCCACCACAAGTTATGTGGGCGGTTGGGAGAGAGGGGTTTAGGAGGGTGGAAGACAGAAGAGGAAGCATTAGAAAACACGTTGAGAAGGGAGGAGGCGAAATCATCGAGCTCAGTATCAGAAGAAATAGGGGTGATGGTCAGAGGACGAATGAGATCGTCAAAGGCCTTGACCCAGTCGTCATGAAGGCTAGGGTCAATAACAAAAGGCCGAAGTTGGGGAGGGGTGATATCCGGGAAAAAGGAGATGTCGAGGGTAAAAGAGAGGTAAGCGTGATCAGAGCAAAGAGCTCGATCGAAGATGGCAGTCCAATAGGGAACGAAGTCATAAAGAAAGAGATTAGAAGATATAAATGTAAGATCGAGAGTGGATTGATAGCGTGGTGCAAAATACGTGGGAGTATTTGGTTGATTGATTAAAGTGAGAGAATTGGCAGAGACTGTGTCATGGAAAATGCGTGCCTGGGCCAAAGTAGAGTGCGGAGGTTGCAAGGACCACATAGGGTGTTGAAGATTGAAATCGCCAGTGACAATGAGATTGTCGTACTGAGCGATTGGAAGATTATCAAAAGAATGGACAAGCTCGTCCTCATGTCCTGGCTGATTGTATGCAGCGAGGATAGAGAAAGACGGAGTCGAACGAGAGGTTAGGCCCAGAAGAAAAAGGGAGGGAGAGAGAGAGGGTGAAATGGAGAATAAGTGTGAAATATGTTTCCGAACATAAATAATGACTTTAAAAGGAGACGTGTCCGAGAAAGTGTGAGGAGGAATGAAGGATGTCCACATGGGATGTGAGACCGACCCAATAATAGGGTGAGGGTCAGAAGAGTCAAATTGAGGCCGATGGCCAATAGTGCCACACCACGGCTCAATAAAAACCGCGATAGAGAAGTTGTCATCAACAATGGAGTTGAGAGCAACGTGCATGCACGCATTGGAACGATTTACATTGAGATGAAAAATGTGAAGAGGAGATGCATGAAGGTTGTCACTCATCATCAATCATGTCTGATCGGTGTGAGCGGGTGTCCAGGTCCGCAACGGGGATAGGACAATTGGGGAGACGGTATTTCTGTTTGACTGGGCACTCGTAGAGTGCATCAGCACGGTGATCCCCTTTGCAGATAGCGCAGATTGGGGGGTGAGGGCAGAGAGGGTCAGAATTAGGTTGCTCGCCACATGCAAAGCATTTATGGCGATGTTGTTGGAAGGTATGGGGACCTCCACAGTGGACGCAGATAGGGGTTTTCGACTTACATTCGGAGGCAGTATGACCCGGCTGCCAGCATTGAGAGCATTGACGGAAGCAGGGTTGGTCGACCCACTTTTTGGGGAAGACGCGCATGCCAAACATGTAGAAGGGGGTACGGAGGATCTGTTTCTGTATAACGTCAGTAGGGTCCTCGACTTCAAAGACAATTGACGATGAGGGCGCAGTTATATTTTCAATCTTGCGCAGCCAAGTGGGAGGGCGTCGTATGGTGAAGTGTTTGACACACGGGTTGGCCTGAAGAGCAGCGAGTAGCTCATCTGCAGAATGAGGTTCGTCGGAAAAGGGGTCTTTGAATGGGACACCTGGAAGATGGATAGTTGCACATTTGACAGATTGGCGGAGTGTCGGGGGAGGGAAGTGTTCAAATACTTTCGTGAACTTGTCTGCGTGGGTTTGGACGAGATTGGGATCAGTGCCAGAGGGGAAGGTGAAGATGCAATTATTATTCGAATTCCATTGTGCGCCAAGAACACGAAGTTTGGCGGTGGCGGGGCTACGCTCAAGAGTGATATGCAGTTTGGCGAGTAGTTTCTCTGGGATGAGGCGGACTTTTGGTGGTGCTTGCTTGTTGAAAACGGCAGTGAATCGAAGAAACTGGGCACCAGGCAGTGGGTTCAGCCGTTGGGGTGCCGGTTTGGTGTTGGTTGACGCTGGTTTGGGTGCGGGTGGTGCGGGCCGTGATGCTGTTTGGGCAAAGGATGGTTTCGTGGCAGGGGCGGGGCTAACTGGGGTGACAGTAGGCTCCACAGCGGGAGGTGGACGATGTTCAACGGAGGCAACGTGCTGCGTGATGGTGGCAAGTTGTTTCTGGACCTGTAGAAGATGTGCCTTGACATTGTATCCGGTGTCTACCTGTAGACCAAGAGCAGAGGCCGTACCTCTCATAGAGATGTGAATACGGTCCTGTCCTTCCTGATTAAGAAGAGGGAAGAGGTCGGTAAGAAGATTAGCTGATGTTTCAAAAATGGAGAGAAGATCCAGGGCATCATATGGGTTGACCGTGTATTCAGGCTGATAGGCAATCTCGCTGAAGCGCGTCTGGGTACTGGCAAAAGACCTAAGGAGAGTGCAGAAGCGAGCCTGACAGCGGCCGCTGTCGTCTGGCGAGCTGACCTTGTCGATTTGAGAGGGTCGAAAGTTAAATGGGGGAGGCGAAGCTGAGACCGAATGGGATGCCGATGGGGGAGCTGAAAAAAGGGGAGACCGGTTAGAATGTGAAGGAGAAGGCATGTGTATGTTATCCTCCATGTGAAGGGTATGCGTTTCTGCAGGGGGTCGACCAGGCTCCCCCCCTCCCTCTGGGATAGATTGAGCTGACAAGGGGTGAGTAAGAGGGACATGAGACGGGTGAATAGGAGGGGTGGATGAAGACTGAGAAGGGCGAGAGGAGAGGGAGGTAAGGGGAGAGGAGAGAGAATCAGGAATAGTGGTAAAGTCCTGAGGGGGACCACCGGCGGCTCCCGCCATAATTACAACAAATGGGGACTAGCAGACACACAAACAGACGAAACAGACAAATATCAAAATAGAAACAGAAGAGAAAAAAAAAAAAAAAAAAAAAAAAGAGAAAAGAAAACCGGCAGTCTAGACAGCGATGAGCGAGAAAAGTTGAGCAGCGACGAGGAAAGAAGCGTGGGAAAAATGGTGATGGTGGTGGTTAAAGGGCAAGGAGCGATGACGCGACGACGTGATTTTTAATGCCCATTTCCCTCAATTCCCCTAAGCCTTAAGCTCCTCCTCCCTCCCCTGCACCCATGATTTTTTGCCTCCTACAATCATTCGACGCCGTTTGTCATTGCTTTGTGTCCATACAAATCACACATGCCATATGTGCGCGACAAGAAGCACATGCGACATTTCGGAAGAAAAAGTCCTTGATCGTATGAATCTTCCTCGAGCAGTTTTCAGGTGGTTGAAGGTTTGGAGAAACGTCGATTGAATCATGCAAAACCTCGCTTGGGATCTCGATTCCGCTTTCCGTCATGGTAAACTTTATTGCTTATGATACTGATGGCTCCAATGCTCATGGAAAAGCGCCCGCTCGACGGAGAGGCGTCGTCCAACTGCATAGTCAGCATTTCGGGTCCTTCTTCAGCCACACTTGAAGTAGTAACGTCATATACCGCAACTGGCAGGCCCAGTCAAATGGAATTAGCTGCGTCAAAAATGGTCAACGAAACTTGTGGGATCCGGACCGGAGGATATAAACATGCTAATTTAGAAGTGTCTTGGTCTCATGGACATTGCGGCTCAATCTCACTTGAGTCGTTTGTCTACATTGTTTCTTCTCAACCTCAGTTCAGCGTTCGAAACTTTCGCCAAGTGGTCTCAAAAATTTGTGTCTTATGTTGAGTCTTGTGAAGCGTCGATCGCATTACGCTGCGGACGTCAAGAGAATTCGCCGGCTGCTGGTTGTCGTGCGTCTATCCAAA
The DNA here is from genome assembly GCA_019400425.1 of Hymenochaete sp. R1. Lineage (NCBI taxonomy): Eukaryota > Fungi > Basidiomycota > Agaricomycetes > Hymenochaetales > Hymenochaetaceae > Hymenochaete > Hymenochaete sp. R1. Next base: position 7,782 of record JAFREE010000162.1, read on the forward strand.
AGCAACGCGCACAAGCAGCCTTCGAATTTCAAACGCTTTCGGGAACGTGTTTCTCAATCTCGAATGTATGTTGACAAAGTTTCGCACCCGTCTATTCAACGCGGTCCGCATGACGGACACGAAGCCAGAGGAGCAATTGCAGCCCTGAACCGACCCCGGCCGTAAAATTGGAGTCTGAGCCTGCACGCAGCTTCCTCATGGGAGGATATAAGACCCTCTATCTCACTCAATCGGCCTCGCGTTCGTCCCATGCTCCTCATCCAACCCGCACGTCGCCTTCCCGTCTCCGAACCCATCGGTTGCTCACTAACCTCTTCCCACTCCATTACGCCCGCATCTGTCCAGCAGAGTGCATGCAATTTACCCATCGATTGACTTCAAGACTTTGACGCCCAGAGTATACCCTCACCAACTCCGAACGCACACCACCTGTGGGTTTTGCGAGCTGTTTTATCTTGAATCAAGTAGGAGTGGTCCGTCAGATGGTGTCGGGTTTTTGCGATTAGGTTCGATCAGGTGAGTACCATGTTATCGACTATATGCGTAGGTGTGTCTGATAAATAGCTGTAGTTTCCTGCCCCCGCGCATAGAAAAAGCCGCTCACACTCGAGTCTCTGATATTCATCCTGAACGAGGACCATATCATGCCCTCTCCAACAGAAGCGCACCCAGCGTATAGGCCGCGAAGGCCACATATACCTTCTCCAGTTGACTATGGTTATGGTAGATACCCCTTCCCACAAACCAATGCTTACTATGCAACGAATTTTGCTGTTGGGAACGTGATATCTCAGACTCCATATGAGCCTGTAGGACCATATGTTCGTCAACGACCCCCACCTCGGCCTCACTATCCAATTTCTGGGTATGCTTCGGACTCGTATGGGCGTGCCGATGTACCGTTTCCTTCTCCAGAAAGAGGTTAGTATTTATGTGGCCGTATGTCAAGCGTGAGAAAAAGAAAACTGACTTTTAAAACAGACAGGAGAGAGAGTCCAAAGGACGAGCCGTCGAAATGGCGAAATATCTATAATACATTGCGGAGGACATCCTCGAAGCCCTCTCCCAAACCTCCAGTCGCGAGTAGTCCGGAACCTCCGAATCGCTACTTCATTCCACCGCCACCAGAACGCATAGATAGCTCCCGACCGCCTTCAAGAAATGATGCGCACCCTTCTCTCCGACCATCTTCATCACTACAACGAAAACAATCCACAGAATCGCGTAAGGGTAGAAGCTCTCTCACCGCGCCGAGACCAGGTCAACGACAACGAACCATATCGTTTGAAGACGAACAACCCCCAGACTCCCGAGCTGCCTCGAGGGAGCGGGATCAGCGGCGACCTGACCCTCGCTCCTCCTCCAACGAACGCACGCACCTCAAACCCATCCTGAGAACACCCTCAGCAGACAGGCGCGTTAGAACAAACTCCAACACGAGTCATCGGAGTCAAAATCAAGGTCAAGACCCTTATCATGGATCTCGATCTGCGTCAGCCGAACGCAGACGACCTATCACACCTGAGTCCACGCAGCGGCAAGGAGGTGGTCAAGGAGAATTACGTTCGATTCTTCGTCCTTCCTCTGGTCAAAGACAAAAAGAAGGCTCGGGCTCGGACTTACGAGGTCGTCGACCTTCTAACTCCGGCGGTGGGGGGACGCAGCCTCGACAAAGTACTTCTGCGCAACATGTAAACCCTCCATCCCCGACAACCCTTGTAAAACTATCAAAGACCCCTCGGTTAATACCAGTCACATCTGCCGGAGCCGGTATGTCAAGTCTTCCGCTTTGCACCCTTTCCCACTCAACTTCTTAACGGAACTTTACTAACGACCTTCATTTGCTTTTGGCAGACACCCCTCAAGTTCACCGACTCCTCCGCACCGGGTCCTCCCATCTCGCTTACTTCGACCTCCGCTTCCCCGCGACCTCCGTAAAGAAAAAAGCGTCAGGCCATTACACTTACCTTAATCACGACGACTCATGGGAACCTGCCCTGACCTCCCAAGACCACCACATCCGCCTCTTAGCAAAGGAACTCCTCCCAGGGACCTACATCGACATCACCCCTCAGTACAAGTACCCCTTCGTCTCCGTATGCGATCTTTTGAAGGTCGTAGCGAAGATCTGCAATGCGCAAGTCGACCCGAAACGCTTTGTGTTGGATGCGATTGATCCGGAGGTGGATGGGAGGCTGAAAAGGGCGTTTAAGAGGCGGGTGTCGAAGGTACGGAGTCGGGCCCCAGGAGAGGCGGAAGAGGCGAAGGCGAGGGGATATTTGAATGTGGATTACTTAGGGTCGAGGTGTTTCTTTGCGGGCTTTACATTTGCTTATGGAGAAGATGGGAATCATTGGTTGATTTTGGATACGATGAGGGAACCTAGGTGAGTGGGTTTGGAGGGAATGTCAATTGTACAAGTTTGGGGTTCAGAACTGGGCCGAAGGACAATTATTTGCGATACCACACATACGGAGAACTGGTGTTTGTTCTATGATAACTTGACTTACTTGATGAATACCCCTTTTTTTTACTTGTATCTGCTCTTAATATGTTGGGTTTCTGTGCTTGACGTTTAACGAAGGGCCAGATGGTCAATCCCTCTTCCTCATTTGTAGTGATCTTGCCAGACAATCGATTTGATATCTTATCGGAAAGGGTCGATAAGATATCGATCCATATCGTCATAACTATCATTATCATGATGAAATGAAATGGGCCCGATGCACCGAGTCACAGCCATGATGCTTAAGTTTAATAGTATTTCGTCATCAAAGGTGTCTGTACAGGGTTCATTTATGTTGGAATAAAGAGGATAGTACTGGGCAGTTTCGTGCGCTCAAGTTGAGAAGCGGCTCGAGAAGACAAAGTGCGTCAAGCGATCCCCGCCGGAGCTTCCCCATTACACACTTGCACAGACACAGACAGTTCTCTCAGTCCCAGCACATGATGACACTACAATGTCCCGAGCTCCGCCCGCCTACGTTCCCGCTCTTCAGCGTCTTCGTTTTCTACCTCGACGCCTCTCCTCTGAGTCGGTGAATTCACGCTGAGCCTTGGTGATTAGCTATGAAATGCGTCGTTCGGAGAACGTATGGCACCGCTAGGCCAAGTCCAAAACAAATGGGTCGGGCTTTGAATGACGTCGGTGGGCGTGCTCGGCGTCTCCGGGTGGCGGAAGGATGTCGAACGTACCACGACGAGTCGTTTGGGTTTAGGAAACGACAGGAGGCAACTTTTCCCGACTGTACGTCCTTCAAATCCATTTGTTGTACTTCAATTGCACCTGAGCTCACTTCGCCCGTCCTTAAACAGACACCCAAGCACAGCTAGAAAATCGTGCAACCCATGCTAGTCTTCTTCGCTATGTCGATTCCATGCGTACGCATGGACACCGTGCTGCGCGCATTGACCCTCTCAACCTCCTTCACCGCGAGGAAGTCGCAGCGCTCGACCCAAGCCGGTTCGGTCTCTCCGACTCAACTCAGTCCTACCCCGTGGACGGTATTGTCTGGACGAACCCAGATGGTCCAAACCTCCCTTCCACAGAAACTTGGTCCCTGGAACGCGTCGTGCGTCACCTGCGCGCTGTCTACGTCGGTAACATCGCCTACGAGTTCATGCACTCCCCCTCCAAGTCGGAGCGACTCTGGTTCTCTCATCTTCTGGAAAGCAGTGCCGTTGCGCCGCGCAATGTCGTGAAGAAGGAGGATAAGAAAAGGATGTGGGAATTAATGGCACGGAGTGAGGTGTTTGATCAGTATTTACAGCTGAAGTTTCCGAATTTGAAGAGGTATGGCCTGGAGGGTGGGGAATCGATGTTGCCGGCGTTGGATACGTTGTTTGCAGTCTCGTCGGAGGCTGGGATAGAGCATATTGTGCTTGCAATGCCACATAGAGGCCGACTGAACTTACTCACGGACCTCCTTGGGTTTCCTTTGACTGAACTTTTCCATAAAATCGGAGGAGGGAGTGAAATACCGGAGGAACTTGGGTACTCCGGAGACGTCATTAGTCATTTAGGTATGTCTCGTACTCTGATATTCTATGATTGGCTTCAAAAGCTAAGATTTTCTGATCCAGTGTCGGATGTGCGTTTGAACTACGGAGAGCCATCACGGTCTCTGAAAGTCTCCTTACTTCCAAATCCTTCCCACCTTGGTAAAGCAGCCGCCATTTCTCTTGCCCTCTTGATTTCTAAAACTAAGCACCGCAACAGAGGCCGTGGATCCTGTCGCGTTGGGGAAGACTCGTGCAAAGCAATTTTCCTTGATCAAAGAGGCTGACCCGGAATGCAAGCTCGGTGACAAAGTCATGTGTGTCCAGCTTCACGGGGATGCCAGCTTTACTGGTCAGGGTGTTGTTATGGAGTCTTTGGGTCTTAGTGGGTTCTCATATCATATTAATTCAGCGCATTTTCTGACGCTCTGCAGGCAATCTACCTCATTTCACGAGCGGTGGAAGTGTGCATCTTGTCGTAAAGTAAATCTTATCTACTGGTTCTCGGAATTAGCTAGTCTAATGAGACTTTTTTTCAAGCAATAAGTAAGGTAAACTCAAATCCTTCGGCAAATCGACTCTAACCTCCTAGTAGCATAGGATACACCACTCCCGCAGCGAGTGCTCGTTCATCTCTTTACTGCTCGGACATTGGCAAAATGATCAATGCACCAGTTCTGCACGTCAATGGCGACTACCCTGAAGGTGACGCCTCGCTGACAAACCCTTTATTTTCATAGTCACTGACAAGTTTTCGAAGATGTTTCGCGCGCGTTGGATACCGCATTCCAGTATCGCAACACGTTTAGAAAGGCGAGTCGAGCGGCTATGGTCGACTTTTCTATCTGATGTGCTTGTAAAGGATATCATCGTGGACCTCCTCGTTTATCGAAGATGGTATGCCAATTGACGGGATGCGCGTTAATATTATTGACAATAATGGTTTTAGGGGTCACAATGAACTCGACGAGCCAGCGTTCACCCAACCTTTGATGTATAAAGATATCCGCTCTCGGAAGAGTGTTCCGACGGTCTATGAAGAACGACTCATTGTGAGCTAGATCATACCCGCCTCTTTCATAATCCAGAACTCATCGATCATAAAGAGCGACGGTGTTCTATCGCAAGCTGGGGCTGAAGGCTTGCGAGCTGCGTATAAGAAGCACCTCGACTCTGAACTTGAAAATTCTGCAAGTTTTGTTCCGGTGAATAAATCACTGGGAGGGAAGTGGAAGGGAATGGTCATCCCGAACAGTCCAGAGGCTGTACGGGATCCAGAAACGGGCGTGACCGTCGATATTCTCAAGCATGTAGGCCGAATGAGTGTGCATGTCCCCGAGGGGTTTGTGCGTCAGATTCAAGCATGTTCCGGTATAGCTGGTATAAGACTGACTCCACATTAGGAGCTTCATTCTAGATTAAAGCGCCACATCAATTCCAGGCTCAAGAGTGTCGAATCTGGGACTGGGCTAGATTGGGCTGCGGCTGAGGTTTGTTTTCGGGTAAAACGTTTTCATCTCTAGCGCTGATAGCGATTGTGGTAGGCTATGGCGTTTGGTTCTCTGATGCTCGATGGGTTTGACGTGAGGATCTCAGGCCAAGACGTTGGGAGAGGGACCTTCAGCCAACGGTACGCAAGCCTTTCTCCGTTCTATCATGTCATGTCGGTGGCTTATTTTGAGTCGAAGACATGCTATGTTAGTCGACCAATCAACTGAAAGCGTCTTCCTTCCGTTGAACGCGCAGCTTGAGTGTGAAGGCCGACTCGAATTAGCGAACAGTGCGTATCTCGTTGACGTATTCCCGTATTTCATCTTCATGCACTATACCGTTTAGGCTCCCTCAGTGAGGTGGCCGTTCTCGGGGTAAGCGTCAATCTGCTATCTTGTCGAGACGCCTTTGACTTAACTTGGCTACATCTCTAGTTTGAATATGGAATGAGCTGGGAGACGCCCAAGTTGCTTCCGATCTGGGAAGCTCAGTTTGGAGATTTTTTCAACGGTGCACAGGTTATCTTTGATACCTTCATTTCATCATCCGAGAGTAAGTGCTTAGGGGCCTCGTGCGTCGTATCATATACGCATGCAATATTGCTCATTTCATCCTTTCCGTATCGCAGCGAAATGGCTTAATCAGAGTGGCATTACGGTGCTGCTGCCTCATGGTCTCGATGGTGCCGGACCCGAACACTCGTCTATGCGAATTGAGAGGATGTTACAGGTACGTATACTCTAATCATCCTATGCTACTTTCGTTCACCGAGGATAACTCGCAGTTAACGAACGATCCGTTCACATATCACGGTGGAGAGGGTTCCAGAAACATCAACATGCACATTGTCTATCCGACAACACCGGCCCAATACTTCCATCTCCTCCGTAGACAAATGAAGCGGAACTACCGGCGACCGTTAATTGTAGCGGGCCCGAAGGCATTACTGCGACTTCCCGTGAGTTCACGTTCGCTCATCTTACTCTCGTATCGATAGCATCTGATGTTATTGTACATGATCATCTCCACTAGGCTGCTGCGTCGTCACTGTCAGATCTTGCGCCCGGCACGCGTTTTCGACCCGTCCTCGACGACGAATCTATCGCTTCACCCTCCACGGTCCAGCGCGTCGTCCTCCTCACCGGCAAACTCTACTACGACCTTGTCAAAGAACGGTCTTCCTTACCCAGCCTTGAGAACGCGAATAAAGTCGCTCTCGTCCGCATCGAAGAACTTAGCCCATTCCCATTTAAGGCTCTGGCTGATTGTTTACGGAAATACGAGAATGCGCGGGATTTGGTTTGGGTGCAGGAGGAACCACGGAATCAGGGGGCATGGGCTCATGTTGAGACAAGGATGGGGAGTGTGTTGGAGATGGTGGGCGGGGAGGGGAGGAGGTTGAGGTACGTCGGGAGGAAGGAGGATGCGGTTCCTGCTGTTGGGGTTGGGAAGGTGTACAAGACACAGCAGAGCGAAGTCATTAAAGGAGCTTTCGAGGGTGTTTGAGAGCATGAATGGGTATGAACTACTTTCGAAGAACTTTCGTTGTGGGCTTGAGGACTTGTCGTCAATGTACATTAGATTACCAGCAATTTATAAACTCAAGAGAGCGCCGTGTTCTCATTGTTTTCATTCTTTGAGGTTTCACGCCATCTGTACATCGATTGTTCGCGGTCTGACACACGACACACTCAAAGCATTGCATTACAACCAAGTAAAGAAAAAAAAAAGAAATGCTCATTGACAGCAACTTGTTATCAGTCAATAAGATACTTCCGCTTGAAATACGACCGTAGGTGAAATATTTGCCATACACCCAAAGCCACCAGAGCGAGGAATGTGTAGAAGCCAAAAGTCGTGACACGTTGGTTCGTAGATTCTTCATAAAACAGGGTTTTCATCAGTTTGCGTTATCCTTAAATGTATAAGGAATAAGAAGAATAGGAAAGTGATGCTTACCGTTCGTGCTCGAGAAACGTTGTTCACGTTTCTTGAGATAATCCATTTCGTCAACGATTTCCTGTATGATTCCCTCGAGTTTACGCATTTCGGTCTCCAGGCCTGAGAGTGACTCTTGGGCGGCAATTGCACTAAGCACAGCGACGGACAGATCAGTAAAAGCAGCACCAGGAGTGACGACGAGGACATACTTGTAGTCCACGGCATCGGCACCAATATCAATCTCAAGGTCGATGACTCGTGAACGAACTGGGTTATCCTCGTTAGGAACGTCTACCAAGGGAAGGGATAAAAGGTATATTAGGTCAAGTTATAGTAGTAGCAATGCACATAAACACACCTTTATCTAGATAGTTCCGTATACAAACCCCCACCTCTCCCTCCGCATGTGCCGTCACCGCCAGCCGTGTCTCTCCATTAATGTTCTTCTTGCTCAGATACTGGTTCCGTCGATCACTCGAGTCCACAATCTCGATGTCCACGCGCTGCTTCTCGCCCACGCCGACGTTGGCAGTGACGATGACGAGCTGGTCCGGGTGCGCGGCGTTCCAGATGCATTTTGCGGGAGGAGTTTTGGAGGCGGGGAGGGTGAGCTTGATGGCGTGCGTGGAGGTGGTTGTAAAGGTGAGGAGGAAGAGGATCAGGGTCAGGAAGAGGAAGTTGGGTAGTATTGAGAGGGGAAAATGTCGTTGAGAACGTCGTGCAGACGATGAGAACGGATCTGCCATGGTATGTTATGAGTCGTGGCCGTTAGAGAGCGAACGGGTTGCGGTTGTGCGCACTGCGCGATGTCGGTGTCGACGTGTACAAAGTTTAGCTCTTGCTCTGATCTGCTGCAGCAGCCAGAACTCGGACGCGCCCTTCAGCGTAGATCCTCTATGACTTACGTAATGCACCTCTACTAACAAGCAAGCTCTTGAAACAATGAAAGCCATCCTCCGTCGTTGATGTCTCATTTTATTTCATATGGGAGTTTCATCGGGATTTCGACACCGAGTCATAGTACAGTGAATTCTAGCCTCCTACCATGAAATACTCTTGAATTGAGTGTCAAATATTACAACTGGTTGAGCGAAGCCATATTTCGGGCTGTTGCTTCTGTATTATCCATAATGCATTGGACCAAAAAGTCAGACGAATCAGGAAGGAAAATGTAAACGAGATGTGCTTCGACATCCGGACAAATGAGGGCACCACTGAATAGCCCTGTAGCAGGCGTCGTAAATGTACTTTCGCTGCGAGATCGAACCGTAATGTGAGGTGGTGGCAGTCTCGCGATGCGCGAATCTTTACTTCGAGTTACGTAATGAATCTCGACTCTTTTCTTGATATGATCTCTTCATGTTCATATGTTTATATTTCGCGTACAGAATAACCATCACCACTCCCTGACACAAGCGTCAGGTCCTCTCACTTCCGGTGACCTCCATGCACTCTCCTTCATATGGAACTCTGCGGACTCTTTGACCAAGTTTTCGTTAACCTGGATTCCGAGACCGGGTCCTGCAGCACGTTAGTCCCCAAATTGTCTGGAATTGTGTTCCGTTGGAAATACCTTCCAGCGCACGTATGCAGCCATCCTTGATTTCAAATACCGACTGGTCACCGAGATACGTGAACAAGTCGGCACCTTGGTTGTAATGGATCTACTCAGCTCTTATCAACGCCAAGTAGTATCGACGAAAGTTCGCGTTGCCGCACCTGCCAACTCATCTCTTGGATTACGACTGTGGTACAGCGTAATTAGCACTATAATTTCCAAGAATGGCTTATGAACACGTACAATTCGCAGTCGCAATACCAACTTGGATGCAGGCTGCGAGCGCTATGGGCCCTAGAGGACAGTGAGGAGCAATCGCTACATCGTATGTCTCAGCCATCGTCGCTATGCGTCGAAGTTCGCTAATCCCTCCGCAGTGCGCTACCTTTACAGTATCGTGAGTATGTAGATAGGGAGAGAATGGATGAGAATAACATCAGGCTGGGCGATGTCAATCGCCCTTCTCTCGAAATACGGTCTAAAATCATGGCGCGTGAAAAGTCTTTCGCCGGTCGCGATGGGGCAAGACGTTAGCTTTGCGAGATCTGCGAACTCCTCAACCTGGGTGGGCAGGAGTGGCTCTGATACTTGGCCGTCAACGGTAATTTATGGGAGAAAAGTGTTGAGGCTTCACCTTCGATGAAGAGAGGACGAACATCTTCCAGTAATTTGGCAAGTTGCTTCGCCATGGGCTTGTGGAGGCGTCCGTGAAAGTCAACACCGACATCAAGCCCTTCGGCTTTGACAGCCTTTACATGCTCTACCGACTCTGTCAAAATCGAAGGCGAGTCCAACCAGCCCATAGGTTCTAAGAGAAGAATCTTCTTAGATAGGTCATACTTCCAGGGCCGGATCGCTAGTATTCACCAGCCGCGTTCATCTTGACCGCAGTGAATCCCTGTTTCTTTCTGTTTTTCGCCCCTTCGACGACGTCCGTTGCCCTATCGCCGCCTATCCATCCATACACTCGAACGCGATCCCGTACTTTGCCTCCGAACAGCTGCCAAATCGGGACGCCCAGCTTTTTGCCTTTGATATCCCACAAAGCAATATCTAAGCCTGATAGAGCAGACTGCCAACGATAGAGCATTCAACAGATTGAACTCGAGCGCATATAACCATCTTTGTAGAGCATGCATATGAATGAGGCACTAACCATGAGTACTGGCCCACCGCGGTAGAATCCGCCTCTGTACCCACACTGCCAGATATCCTCGATATTGTCGGCATCAGCGCCGATGAAGCGCTGTCTGAATTCTTCAAAGACACCTTCGACGGCTTCGGTGTGGCCTTCAAGAGTACCTTCACCCCATCCGACCAATCCATCGGACGTTTCGACACGCACAAACAACCATCGTGGTGGGACGCGGAATGTCTACGAGGCGAACCGGCTTCAAATCGCTACTATCTATGAACACGACATGCGGGAAATACCTCGATTTTTTGGATCAGGCTCTTGCTTTGAGACATGTTTGGATGTCAAAGAAAAGGAATCTGAGTATCAGGTGATGGATTACTGATGGGCAGACACTCTTTCCCACACAAAACTAAGTTAGGTCAGACGGATATTGCTATGAACTTGAACGGAACATTGCCTGATTAGAAAAGCAGTGAAAGTACTCGATTTATCTCTTGTAATCAATTGGTAGTATTCTTGCTCTTACTATAATCTAAGTATGAACAATTCGTACGTTCTCTTTTTTCGTCAACCTGGGGATTGCGACTGACCTGGACCTGGTAGAGGATCGGCACGAACACGGTATCGACACTCCTGAACGACTTCTGCCACCCGCCTCCATTACTCACACCACCGTGACCATTCAAGTTCAGCATATATTACTTCAAATCGAACCATTAATATCTGGCAAATACCAAGAAGCACACCTTCTCTTGTTCTATGAGATTGTAGACGACCTCACCCGGCTAGCGAAGGGTATCGGAAGTTCCCCACGTAAGGTGAATTCGACGAACCATTGAAGAACGTGCACTTTCTGGGCGCATTCAGATATAAATCCGACATTAGCTTGGACTTCATCTATTTGTGCAGGAGTTCTGCTTGGTAATATTTCTTGCCTGAACCCTTCGATGCTCGGGCCGACCCTCGGGCGTCGCCTCAATCGCGAACCGGTTGTCAAAAATACTCAAAGTACGTAGCTCTTAACACATGAAGCTAGAAATTTAGTCTCACAATCTATATCAATGAAGTTGGCTATGAATGAAGAAGACAACTATTCTTTCCGAAGAATCCGATTAGGTTCTTCAATCAAACTCTTGCCAGCAAAAACAAGAGTGTGCCTCAAAGACGCGAATTCTCGACAATTGGACCGTTCTCGCCCTCTGAGCTCATCGTTTTTCAATACTAACTTACTCATAATTCTCCGTCCATTGCGTAGTATTGCGCCGAGCCTTATTATCCTTGCTTCCAGAAGCCCAAACGACAAACGCGATTGCGTCAACAGCCCCGTCAAGAGCGGCAGCAGTTGACGCCACCCACCTACAGACACCTTCGCATCCACGACTCTGCGGTGGTTCTCAATGTCCTCGTTCTCGGACAGAGGCGGACTAGACCATTGGACCCTTCATCGCGGTGATTAGTCGACATGCGTCCCTCTCTTCCTTTTCTCACCTTTGACTTCCTATTCAAACAGATCGTATCGGTTATTCGTCTGCATGACTGGAGGACGCTCCGGGCGCCGAATTTAAGTGCAAGTCTCTCAGCTTCAACATCCATGACGTCTGTTTCTGACGCAACTCGGATTCGTCATCTCTATCGAAAGGCGGACACTGCGGAAATCTCGTCTAGAATGGGAAGGATCTTGAACTTAGTTGGTACGAAGCGCAAAACCTTGAGAACGTCATCGTTGAACCCAATCCAAATCCATGTAGAGCTCCTAAAACCAATATTGCATCATCCATCCTGCATCATTGTCGCTACCGACATAATCGTTGATATACTCGGGAAGGCTGGCATCGATAGCGGAAAGATGGATAGCTTGTGGTCCATGTGGGGCCCAAACTAGCAGCATCTCAGCGTGTATTGAACCGGCTCTCGACGGTTGTTTTTACTCTCGGGGCCTATTCCTCTGCGAGTGAACTATGATGACGATGAAGAAGCCTTCGAAAGTCTGCTCATCAAGTCAGTTCCTCCGGAAAGCATCACACATATACTTATCGCCGGTTCTTTTCGATCGGGTCCTCGAAAAGTTTCTGAAAAGAGGGAACCTCGGAAAGATCGCGTACCTTGGACCTATTCACGCAACATTCCATCTTGGTTTTGGATTGTAAAGAATCTCGCTCGAGGCTCCGGCATGGGCGGTAAGGTGGGTATCAACGGCTAGATCTCGGAAAGGCGGGACGAAAATGCGATTAGAGGCAGTTGTTTCTTTTCAAGTATGGATGTTCATTTTTTCTCGATGCATTGTGCAAGAACGTCAAGTTTCGCTGCGAGTACTGCTTGGTACTGGCTAGACATAAGGCTTGGCGAAGGTTGCCTTTCAGAATAGTCAGACTATTCGTAAGGGAATTCTGGCCAACAACTCTGTAGTCTCTGGTGAGTTTATTTACTCAGTAGCTTGTTTCTTTGCAGTAAGTGTATGCACACGATTGCAAATGGTTAGGATAACACACGTATCTGATTACTCTCAGATGGACATGACATATGTCCTCATCCCGATCACCGTGCGCTGGCGAAGACGAAGAAAAGGCAAGCAGCCCAGCTGATCCGGTAAAGGTTATTCAAATGGTCCCTGCCAGCACCAGACCAGCATTATTCATCTTCAAACCTTGATCAGTATCGTGATCTGCGCATCGGGTATGACTCATAGGCTTGCTCGGAGTACTCGCACTCAAGATCTCCTAACTCCTGACCTCCTGTTTCGTGCCTTCGGAGCTTTGGGTCCTCTTTAAGTAGCTTATTTGGTCTTCTGGCGTCGCTTCAAGGCAAATCCCGACTGTAAACATTACATTACACTACCAGAAAGAAAGGCTGGAGCATTGCGCCTTGCGAGCAATGGTTTCTCGGCGAGAGTGACGGACAACGCCGGCCAGGTCACCGCCGTAGCATGTGCATACGCGCCATTCCGTTCCGTTGTTGTCGATAGAACTGGCAACGCCGCCGACGGGTATGTGCATTTCTATTCACAATTGTCGCACTGTTGCACTGCTTCCGGACTCACGCCACAATAATATGAGTGTTCAATTGATCTTTTTATGAGGAAGGAAAAATAAAGTGTCCATTCCGGTTATAGACGGTTGTTGACCAAATAGGATTTTTGAAGGTGGGTCCCCATACGGATACATTCATGCACACGCGCTAGACACGATGCAAGCATGTTGAGCCATTTCTGTGGGTTCCATCGGAGGGTACAAATGATTTTGAATGATGGAAACTTTGGCTTCAGGACCAGGGAGAGTTCTGAGGCTTCTCCCTCCTCGGCTTCTTTGCGGAACGCGGGATCTGGGGAAGTAAAATACATGCGTATGGGAGGCACGAGGTGGTATTCATCTCGAATTTTGAGACAAACATAAACTTGGTACGTTCTCTTGGTCTTGGGGCTCCCTTCTCGTGAACTTTAATAGATCTCGCAGTTTCGGGCTCTGTAGACTACGATAAGTCGGAGCAACATTAATCTCTGTCTTCTCCGCAGCCCGTTGGCGCTGCTCGACAACGACCGTGCCCGGTACCGTACCGTTATCGCCCTCAAATGAAATGCATATCGAGAGGGGCCTTCCATCGCCATCACTAAAAATGCATTTTAGTTCGGTCCGGATTCTGCGAGAAAGAGACTACGAGAGAGAAGAAAGGAACGAAAAAAAAAGCTGACTGAGCGTTCGGAATACAGGTACCCAATCCGACGACTGTACCGCCGACGAAACTAAGCAAGCTATCGACTGCGTTTGTGTGAAGCCTCGCCCTCGGATCACCTTTCTTTGGCAGGCCGGGCGCGAACCCCAACACGCGCACCTTGCCTGGCCGCCTGTCTGCATGTTCACTCGCCCGCATCCGATTTCAGTTCCGATCCCGAAGACGATGGACGGACCCACAGAGCCAGCCCAGCCCAGCCCTCTCCCGTTGTCGAGCCGAGCCCCTACTATCACCCATCTAAACCCTTCCCTTCCCTTCTCTTCCAGCGTAGAAGAGAGGATTCAGAAGGACGGGAAACGCCATAAATGGAACCGATAATGATTAATTACGGAAGTGAAGTGCTATAGTACTCAACTATAGTACTTCTCGTACTTCTTAATAGCGGAAACTTCCCGGAAGGAAGTCAAAAGGTGCGTATAGCAAAAGGAAGTCGAGTTGTTCGACCAGATTTTGTGGAAGGCGCATCCAACCAGGGCCGTTGACCTATTCCTCTCTAGTCGCGCGCCTCGCGCTAGAACGAACGAACCACTCGGTAATCATTTCGAGGAAATAGACAGGCCTCGGGAACGATGCAAGCTTGGGCAGATTATAGAGTCGAGTCGAGTTGAGTTGATGTGATGGGTGCGGTCGGGTCGGTTGATTGGTGGACCTCCGACGACGATGACACGACGCCGACGACGTTGATGAAAGGTGCGAACAGCCTAAGAGCAGGAGCAAGGAGAAAGCGCCCCGTAAGTTTTCTTTCTCTGCGCTCGAGTCGTCCTTGCTTCGATCCTTTGTTAACGATCCTTCGTTCTCCAGTCCTCGGTGCTCCTCCCGGGCCGTAGGCCCACATCCCGCATCGCTGTGGTGTACCCTCGCGGCAAGTCTCCATCCCCCATTCCACATCCCGAATGCGAACGCGCGTTTTTTGTCCAAGGCGTTGACCTTCTACGTTCTTGAAACATGATTGTCCAGCACAGCGCATCATTTTTCCGTACGTTTGCCCATTATTATCAGTAACATTCCTCGTTTCATTGTCTCATGTTTCGTTTGCGGAAGCGCTGGTCCGGATCCGGGCCGCTGAATGGAAGGAGAGGGCAGGTGTGCGTGCCAAAATGATGAAGTGGAAAGCGGAGCGCGCGCGAAAAAGGGAGGGGTGAAAGAACGCGGTTCCTTTCGGCCCTGATCACCGGGTCCCGGGACCGTCGGTGTCTCGGCAAAACGCTTTTTCGACCTCCTCTCTTCTTTTCCTCAAGCCTTCGTGACCGTGATCATGACCTTGATCTCCGACCTCCGAGACTCCGAGCGCTCTAGCCAGACAGCCATGCGGCTTCTTATATTGTGCTAGTGCCCATTTTCTTTACTGACTGAGACATGGGATGTTGCGGGTATGGACGGACGGAGAAAGAAAACAAGGTTAGGAGGCGATAGAGTTTGGGGATTAGATAAACTAGCCTCAAGCAAAAAAAGGGACTTACTTAGGTAAGTAAGTTCAACTCAGACTAGTTGGGCATTAAGTTAGGGACACGATAGCGTCGGTTCTGAGTTCCATTAGTGCATTAGTGCATTTGTGCGTCAATGGTCGACTCGAACTAATAACTCAAAAAGAGCCGAAGCCGTGCCAGTGGTCGGGGCCGGGACCGGCGGTTGGAGGCTAACTTACGGATTTGGATGGGGTTTGCGTGGATCCCCCATACGCTTTCACTAGTCCTCTGACTCTGCGCAGCTTGTTTCCCCTTCTTCACGGTCTAACCGTGAAATATTGGAGCTCAGCTTGGTACGTCCAGTATATTCGGAGCTCGATCTTTGGTATCTTATCGGACCCTTCGTGGCCTCGACCCTTTCCGACGTTTTTTTGTCGAGCCTTTTCAATGTACGGCTTTCTCGAGTCGCGACTTCCGACTCTCGACTCTCCGCTCAGAACTAGGCTTCCAGCTCTCGAACATATCAAATATCATATCGTGGATCTAGACGGGGACGGGGCCCACTTTCGAAGCCCTGATATCGTATCGATACTGGTACTGACACTGACACTGACACGCGGTGTTCGTGTTTCTTTGTTGTCTTGATCCGGGATCTACTCAATCTCAATACACTACTCAATACTGAATACTGTGTGGGAGTGGAGAAAGTGGGACTCGGATGCGGGTATGAGCGGCGAGATCGTCGCAACTTGAAACAGGTGGATAGGCGGAGGGTGGAGGTGGAGGAGGATAGGGTTGGCGGTTATAGACGTGCATGGACGTTTATTGACGGGAGAGGGGTGAGTAATGCTACTTACTGCTGATAGGTTGATAGGTGGTGGAGGCGGAGGAGAGGCTCAAGCTTGTATGTGTATGTATGTGGCTGCTGCAATGCGCACCGAGACACCGAGACACCGAGGCGAGGTGGATAAGGATAAGGGATAAAGGATAAGGAGATGCGCGGCTCAGAGGCAGACTCAGAGGGGTAGATCCGGTAGGTAGATCCTCTCCTCTCGTTTCTTCTTTTTTAGACTTTCGACCTCTTTCGTCCAGCGGACGTACGGAGACGGAGGAGGGACGGACGGACGAGGACCAGCCAATCGTGGATCGAGTACTAGTAGTATTAGTAGAAGGTGGGTTATGAACCATGGACTATGGACCTTGGATCATGGATTGAAGAGAAGAAGCCTGAGCCCTGAGCCTGAGGGCACATGATCAAGAGTCAAGAGTTCGCCCCCCGCCTCCCCTCACACGCTCCCACCCCGACTCCAACTCCTCCGAAGCTTAAGCTGGGCTGGATTGTATGGGTGTAGGAGAGTGAACGTAAGAAGGAACGTGAGTTGGATTTCTGTATCTGTATCTGTATCTGTATCTGGACGTGCGTGCGTGTGTGCGTATGCAGTAGATTCGGATGGCTTGGGCTTGGCTTTCGAGTTCGGCCGAGGGGACTCTTTCGATTCGATTTTCAATTTTTCAATTTTAGGTTTACTATTGGTATTGGTATTGAGACTGACACAGCAGGCATAGTCGAATCATTTGGCCTAACATATTCATGGAAAAGTGTGAAATATATTCGTTATATGTTCTGGGGTTTTCAGGGTCATTAAAATTCGAAAATATATTCTAATCCCCCTGCCAAAGTAAGGATATATTTTCGGATTTATTGACACAAGAAAATCCCAAAATACATAATGCATATATTTCACACTTTTCGATGAATATGTCCAGTCAAATGATTCGACTATGCCTGATGTGTGACACTGGGACTGCGTCTTTTTTTTTTTGAATCTCGGAATAAGGTTGAGATTCGGTTCGATGGTTCGATGGTTCGACGGTTGAAGGAGAAAAGACTTCCTCGCCGTCCTCGCGCCGGCGGAGGAGTGGGCCGTGGGTGGTAGCGTAAGGTAAGGTTAGATCTAGTTCGACGAGCCGCGTCGAATTGAATCGAATTGAATCGAATGGTAGAGAGGGTGGGGTGAGGTGTGATGTTGTGTGAAGGTTCGTTAGGGAGGAAGTCGGTGCAGGTGAGGTGGTGAGGTGGTGAGAGGTGACTCATCCTACCTCTACCTTCTTTCCTTCCTTTCTTCTTCGTTACTCGGGCCTGGGTGGATTTACTCACTTTCGAGCTTTCGCGTTTTCGAGCTTTCGCGTACGCCCGAACCTTCGAGGCTTCTCTCCACGTCAACTTGACTGAAGGGCTCGGGCTTGGGCTTGGGCTTGGGTTTGGAATTTATGAAAGTGAAGGCGGGGCTGGCATTGCATTCGAGAGACTCGGCGCGATCGACGCGGTCGACCCTCTCTCCGTCTCTCCGAGTCTCTATCTTTCTCTTGATCTCTCTTGATCTCTCTTCGGTCCTAGTGGTAGAAGTTGCGATCGAAACCCCTCGAAGCTCAACCTGGACTTGAACCCTAACTCCAAGCTCGAATTCGTTGCGTTGCTCCTGCCCCCCTCCGAGTCCCCTCCACCCCCATCCCGCGTTCTCGTGTGTGCCAGCCAGTGTCTAAGAAGAAGCAAAGAAGCAAAGAAGCATTTAGATCCGGGATCCGTGTTCTCAGGTCTCAGGTTGGGATAGAGATAGAGGTGGCCTGCGAGATAGAGATAGAGATAGAGATAGAGATAAGGAGGAGGGGGAGGGGGCGCTCCAGGAGGGGGATGATCACGCCTTCGCCTTCGTCTTCGTCTCTGTCTTTTCGAACGATTTTTTTTTCAATCGGTATCGGCGTCGGTAATGGTAATGGTGTCGGCGTCGGCGTCGGTAACGATAATCGACGTTCGTTCGTTCGTTCGTTCGTTCATGAAACCGTTGAAAGAAGAAGAAGGAAAAGGAAAGGAAACTTGAACTTGAAGTCGAAGTCGATGGCGGGGTCACGGTTTACGACTTGGATTCGGAAGCTTGTGACTAGTAAAAGTAATGGTAAATACGAAATAGTAAGTAGTAATCCCCGGCCGGTCTGACTCTGACTCTGACTCTTGCGTGTCCTCTCCCCTTTTCTGGAGATGCTTGCGTGTTTACTGTAGTACCCGTGACCGTGAACGTGGGTGCTTGCGTGTCCACCTAACCCCAGCGCGTGCGGCGTGCGTTTCTTGGGGAGGGGGAAGGGTTATCTCTACGTCTACGTCTATCTCTATCTTTGTCAATACCACTATCACTATTACCATCTGAAGCTCGTGTCTACTTTCGTATCGTATCGTATCGTATCGGCTTTAAGATTGGGATTGCGTGAAGGCGTGAGGGGGCGTGAGGTGTCCCCGTGCTTGCCAGTAATTCGATTCGCGTTCTCGTGTTCTCGTGTTCCCGTATCCCCGTGTCCCCGCGTTCTCGAGTCCCCGTGATGAGATGAGGTGTAAACTTTAAAGACGGTGGCAAGGTTAGAGGTATACGTATACCCCGTGAGAAGACAAGTATGCCAGGGCCAGGCCAGTGGGTCATGAGTCGTGAGTCGTGAGTCACCCCTCGCGCCTCGCGCCTCACGGTTTTCGAAAGGTGGGATGGGGGTGATGGGGGGTGATGGGGGGTACTGGAGGGGGAGGCACGGTAGACCCAGGCCAAGTAAGCAGGTACTACTAGTAGGTAGGGGGTTTTGAATTTCGAAAGAGTTGGAGGAAGAGGAAGGGAAAGAGAAAGAGAAAGAGGGAGGAGTGCCACTCGTAGCTACTAGTAGGAAGAGTAGGAGTGAAAGCCGACGGTAACGTACCGCGCGTAGGCCGAGGCCGAGGACGAGGACGAGGACGAGGACGAGGGGATGAAAAAAAAAGCGAACAAGTAAAAGTAAGATTTTAGAGTACTAGTAGACTTTGGAGTCTGGAGGTGCGGCTCGGCTCGGTAATGGCGGTGATGATGGGGACTGGGGACTGGGGGATCGGCGTCGGGCGTTGTGCACGGTATGGTACACGGTGCGCGGGATCCGGTGGCAGTACTTAATGTGTTTTTTGGAACGAGATGGGATGAGATGGGTTGCAGGAGATTTCGTGTGTGGGGTAAAAGGTAAAGGTTATGGTGATTAGTCATTGTGGGATGTGTTGAGAGTGGAAGTGGAAGCGGATAGCCAAAGATGGGCAGGGCGAAGAATGACATTAAAATTAAAAGTAATATTGTTATTTTGGTTTTGACGATGGGTATGTATGAGTCGAGTGTATGACTGGCTGGCTGGGATGAGTCAGGCCTGTCCTTCCTTGTAGGGCCGAGGCCCATTGTGCTGGGCATGGGTATGTGAATTGCCGATTGCGGTAGGAGACGGGGATGGTATTGATTCTATTCCATTCCTGGGATAAGGATAAGGAGATGAGAGAGAGATAGAGGAGAGCTGGAGGATCGAGAGTCTCGAGTGTGTCGTCGGGGGAGAAAAAGAGGGGGACTACTGGGACTGGGACTGGGTAGGGGATTACGTGCGGGTCTACTAGTCTCTCTCTCTGTGGGGGAGGGAGAGAGCTTCCTTTCCCTTTCCAAACCTTATTTTCTGCACGGGTCGTCGGTTGTGAGCGGAGAGAGGGAAGGGGGGGAATCCATTTCGGTCCCACGGCCCGTACTCTTTTTGTTTGTTTCTGTTATGTACGTAACACAGCCACTGCTGAAATGCCATCTACTACCGAAAGGACCCTTTCCTCCTCTCTCAAACTTTATTTATTCATCTTTTATTTTATTTCTAACGTCTCTATTTCTATTCCTATATAATCGTCCTTCTCATTTCCTTCTCTCCTCCCTTTTTTTCCTCAGCTCCCCTCTCATCCTCTCCTCATCCACTACTTCCCACTTCTTCATCAAATACAATCATCCACGTCCTCCTCAACTTATTCGTCGCTCGTCTCCCATCACCTTCAACCCCACACTCCCCCCACCCTCTCTCGTGATGTCCCTCCCAACATCCTCAGCTGCCGTATGCTACGGTCCACAAGACCTCCGTATCGAATCCCGTCCTCTTTGGCCACCCGCTCCAGGCGAAGCTACAGTCCACATCACCCACACCACCCTCTGCGGCTCTGACCTCCACTACTACGCTCACGGCCGGAACGGCGACTTTGCTCTCCAGGCGCCCCTCGTCCTCGGCCACGAGGCTTCCGGCGTCATCACCGCTCTCGGCCCTCCACTCCCCTCCTCCACTTCAGCTTCTGCTTCTTCACATCATCCCTCTTCGTCTTCTTCCGCCCTCCCAAATTTGAACATCAACAAGGACGCCAATGCGCCCAAATTGCGCGTCGGCATGCGCGTCGCAGTCGAATGTGGGGTCTATTGCGCCGATTGCGACTTGTGTCGGCGGGGGAGGTATAATCTCTGCAAGGGCATGCGCTTCTGCAGCTCCGCAAAGACGTTCCCCCACCTCGACGGAACACTCCAAACAAAGATGAACCACCCTCAACATCTCCTCCATCCGTACGTTCGTTCCTTCGTTCTCCATTCCATTCCGTTTATTATATCCTTCATTTCTCCCTTACCCCGCTTTTTTTCTCGCTCTTTCTTCTCCCGGATGCCTTTTTTTGTTTGTCAATTTGCGTTAATGCGTATTTGGGTGGATGGAAGACGCTAACGGAATTTGGATGGGTCCTTTTTTTTGTGTGTATGCAGGATACCCGACAACGTCTCCCTCGAACAAGCAGCTCTCGCGGAACCCCTCTCCGTCCTCATCCACGCTTCACGCCGTACAGGCCTCTCTCCTCCATCTCCATCCACCTCCACACTCTCCTCCACCTCACTATCCGACTCGAATCCGAACCCGAACCCCGATGCACCCAAATCCGTCCTCGTCTTCGGTGCAGGCGCGATCGGCCTCCTGGCATGCGCCCTCGCCAAAGCGCGGGGAGCCCAACGCGTCGTCGCACTCGATATCAACGAGCGGAGGCTGGCGTTCGCGAAAGAGTGCGGGTGGGCGGATGATGTTTATTTGTTACCTTCTCCTTCTCCCGCACCTTCTTCTACCTCTACCTCATCGCAATCGTCGACGCCGAGCGCCCAAAGGATACCACTCAGCACGGACGAGAAGCTGAAAAGGGCGAAGGAGACGATTACGGGGGCGCTTGTGGCGTTCAAGAGGCCGGACGGGTTCGATGTCGTGTTTGAGTGCACGGGTGCGGAGGCGTGTATCCAGATGAGCGTCTACGTGAGTGTTTCTTTGCTTTTTCCTACGCATCCCGTGTTATCCCTCTCCATCGACTCGGAAACCCCCAGAATCCAATCCTTTTACCCCTACATAAATACTTTATAACACACACTAACTTAACAACCCCCTCACCCAGGCCTGCACCGCCGGCGGCAAAGTGATGCTCATCGGCATGGGCTCGCCCACCGTCACGCTCCCCCTCGGCGCGGCCGCGACGCGCGAAGTGGACCTCCTCGGCTCGTTCCGGTACGCTTCGACGTACGGGGAGGCGCTCCAGCTCCTTTCTGAGGCTGCTTCTTCCTCTTCCTCCTCATCCACGTCGTCACCGACCCCCTCCTCCTCCTCTTCGACGAAATCAATAAACGCGTCGATGGCCTCGTTGTCGATACAAGCTCCCCACCAACATCAACATCAACATCCTCACCGACACGTAGAGGACGAAAAACCTCAGGTGCAAGGGCAGGGGCAAGGGTTAAGAAACATCGAGAGGCTGGTGACGCACCGGTACAAGCTCTCGGAGACGAGGCGCGCGTTTGAGGCGATGCGTGCGGGGAGGGACGAGAACGGCGGGGTGGTGATTAAGGTGTTGGTGGAGGCGTGAGTGTGTGTGCGTGCGGGGCCGGGGGGGGGGGCGCGTTGGTTCTGTTCGAATGTCGATTTTCGATGGGGTGGATTGGATTGGTTCCGTTCCTAGACTGGCTGGTGTGGAGGGGGTGGGGGTGGGGTGTTGGAGGGATGGGTGGGGAGATGGCTTCTTCAAAATCGCGTCCCGTTCGGATTTTTCTCTCTGTCGACCGTGCTTCTGGCCTTTTCCTTTTTTCCCCCTTTTCTGCGAGCTTTTCTTACGAGCTTTTGAGCGCTCTACTCGACTCGTGGATTCGTTTTTCTCTTTCTCTTTTGCTTTTGCTTTTTGCTTCTGCTACAGTTACCGATGGGACTCTTTTCTTTCCTCTTTCCTCTTTCCTCTTTGCTCTTTTGCAACTCACAATTCACAATTCACCCACTGACACGCTGACAGCGAGACGAAACCCGTCATATGCGTCTCCTCCGTCAAGTTTTTCGTCTTTTTCGATTCGCTTTTGTTCAAGTCCTCCCCGCTATTCACCTCTTTCCGTTTCTTTTTCTGTTTCTCTTTCTTGTGGTTCCTTCTTTTTTCGTCTACGTTTCGCCTTTTCCTCGTTTCGCCTCCTCCACTCTGTTTCTCACTCTGTTTCTCGTCGCTCACCGTCTCACCGTTTCGTCGTCTCACCGCTCACGTTTTCCTTCACTCAATTCTCGATTTTCTATCTCGATTGTCGATTTCTCAATGACATACATACATACATACATACATATTCCAACGGATACATAACATATCGAAACTTGAACGTGAACATGAACGTGAACGTGAACGAGAGTACTCTCGAATGGCTCGACCCGACTCGACTCAAACTACAACGTCAATCTCAGATTCTCAGATTCTCAGAATCCACTGTCTGTTCGCCTAAGTAACCACTTACTAGTTAGCGCTCAACTCGATATTTTCGATATCTGGCACTGGCACTGCGTCCACCGGGACCACCTCTGAACAACAGCAACTTCGACGATAACTTCGACTCGAACTCGGGGACACTCAATCGACTCGGATCCGTCCACCCACCAAATCATAACTCTTCCGACTTTTTCGTGGGTGACTCGGAGGGAAGTAAAAAAGTGGGAAAGTGGGGAAAGTGGGAAAGTGGGAAAGTGGGAAAGTGGGGGAGTGATGAGTGGTGGGACGACCGAGAACCAACGTAAGCTTGAACTTGAAGCGCGAGGAGAGGAGAGGGAAGAGAGGGCGAGCGGAGAGTAGAAAAAAGAAAGGGGGGGGGGGGCGTATAGTATCGGTTCGTATCGTGTCGTACCGTACTGTATCGTAAGAGACACGATATGTCTCGATACACTGGCACGCGATATTCGAAAACGAAAACAATCCGAAAAAGCGAATCGAGTCGAATCGAACTGAAATGAAGAGAAAATCGTAAAAGCACAAAACAGGCAGACGGACGGACAAAGCATACAAATATACAAAATACGAAATGCGACATACAAAATTCAGCCCCCAGACGCGTACTATCGATCGAGAAAGAAACGAACGAACGATTGGATGAACGAAAGAGGAGTTGGCAAGCCTGAGGGTCGAACTTGAACTTGAACTTGACCGAAAGAAAAGAAAAGAATAAGAAAACTCGAAGGAAAGAAGATCGGGGAAGACAACACAAAGACAAAGACACCCCAACGCCATCGCCAACCCCAACCCCAACCTTAGTACTCAGAACTCAGAACAGCTAGAACAGCGCTTCTGCGATAGCGGCCCAGAGCGCTGGGGGGTTGTTCACGCTATTGGGGGGGGGGGGGGGCGAGAGGGATTTGGATTTTAGCGTTACAAAAAAAAACGAAAGAGAAAGAAGAAAAAAAGGGGAAGGGGAGACGACGTACGTGGAGAAGGTGAGCGGGAAGTTGACGGTTGGAGGGCGGGATTGCCATTCTGTTTTTTTTTTTCGTGTGTATGTGTGTGTGTGCGTGCGTTTTTTGAATGGTTGGGACGACGGTCATCGTCAACGGTCGTATTGGGGAGATTTGGAAGAAGTGTTGGGTTTAGTTCGAAGTTGAGAGAGTGGAAGGGAAGGACCCAAAAGCCAACGGGAACGGGAAACGGGAAACGGATCCGAAAGATTCGGATGGGAGCGGGTATCGCATCGATAGGGAAGGAACGTGCGTGTGCGTGTGTATGTTGACGGTGATGGTAACAGTGACGGGAGGCGCGACCGTGCCAATTCCGTCCGTTCGTTGAAGTCGGTTTCGTAGCGGAATATTGCAGATGACGTCGAAGTGTCGAAGTCCGGAGGTTTGAGGCGCGAAACGATTCAAATCGGATCGAAAGCGTATGTTTCGTGAGCGGCACGAAGGAGAAAAGGCAAGAAAAGAAGGGCGAAAAGTGATCAGTATGTTGTTGACGCCTCATCGATCGGAGAAAGAGAGAAGCGGAAGACGAGCACGAGATGAAGGAAAAGACAGCGGGGAGGAAATTGC
Source organism: Hymenochaete sp. R1 (assembly GCA_019400425.1). NCBI lineage: Eukaryota > Fungi > Basidiomycota > Agaricomycetes > Hymenochaetales > Hymenochaetaceae > Hymenochaete > Hymenochaete sp. R1. The sequence goes on from JAFREE010000162.1 coordinate 32,224, forward strand.
GAAGCACCCCGCCGCCACCACTATCACGAGCAAAAGGAATTGAGGAAAACGTAGATGAAAAAATGAAGTGATCGATGAAATGAAATGACCCCCCTCGAGAATGAGAGAAGACAAGGAAGAAAAAAAGAGATGAGAAGGATCAGATAAAGAATATAGGATATAGAAGTTTAGGCGTCTTCGTCCTCCACCCGTCTTTCAACGCGCCAAGTGCGAGACGCTGGCGCGCCTGCGACCTCTCATCTCCGAGTCGCAGACAGAAAGCGGGTCACACGAGGAGACAACCAGCGAAAACCGCCGAAGGCATCAACAAGTCGCGAGCTCAGCAGGGCATCACTTCCCCAATTCTCAATTCATTTTTTTTGCGCCCCGACTCGTTTCGTCTCGTCTCGTATTTGAGATTTGAAAGCATTCGGACCATCCAACGCGACACAACACAATAACGGGACCCCACGTCTAGCGTCTACGATCAAACGCAGATGGCGCGGATTGGAAGGTGGGGCCGGGGCTTGCCAGAGGGATCGTCTCGGAGCTCATTAAAAGGCTGACTCTGTATCGCGGCTTTCAGCGCGCGCAATGCACAGCGAGAAAATGAGTCCCTTAGCGAGTTATGGAGTACGTAGCAGCGCGTAAATGGAAGAGGGATCGTCGAGCCTCTACGACGGGGGTAAGGGAGGAATGAAGCGGATCGGACACGTTCCACAGGACAAAGCCCGCGTAGAAATATATCTACAAACCCCTCTTGCAAATGACGATCCGTATTCCGATGACCAAACCTGATGAGGCACAGGAAGATCCGTTGCAGCCCAGCTGAGAGCTCAGAGTTCATCTGAGCCGGTACTCAGCATGATTGAATAGGAAGAGAAGCCAAAGAAATATGTGGGGTGGAGCAAAAGAGAACCGCCGCAATCTCCTCCCTCTTCGCGCGTGTTCAGTGCGTGAGTATGTGCGCGAGCACACTGTGGACACACCGAGGACTCCAATAAGAATATAGGACACCTGAGCTCGATAATGAGGGTTGGGGTGCTCCTAATAAACTTCCAGGGAGGACGTTATTACGGGTTCGAATTATGGGAAATGAAGGGGTAGCGGTGAAAATAAACCAGATTAGTTGCAGTTCAATGCTTCGCGGAAGAAGCCAGGAAGGTAATCAAGACGGTATCTGAAGGTAGTAGAAGGGATGAAAGCTGATCCACTGGGCATACAGCTGCTCTGGTTGAGATCACGATCGCGTTCGGCGATTCAAGTAGAGCAGATCTAAGGAGATCTCCTGACCCATACATCCAACACAAGACTGTATGGTCGGTGGAGCGGGTACAAAGCGGTGCAATTCACCAATTTCGATGCGAAGAGTTCAGATGCAGAGTGGTTGGAATTAACGTACCTTCGGGTTGCGTCGGATCGTTGATACCAAAGCCGAGGCGCCAGGTGATACCTTGTACACTGTTCGTCAAACTAAGATTCAAAGATTCGTCAGCGGATTGACTTATGAAATAGCTCAATCAAGGAAAGCAACGAAAAGGGTTTGAGAATTTCACGGTGTGGACGGTCACCCGTATGAACGGATGGATGGAAGAAAGTTGAAGAGATTGGAAGGTCAAGAAAGGATCGAGAAGCACTCGTCGAATATGAAATGACGATATCATGTGGGAATTTGGGGAGGAAAAGAAGTAGTTCGATGGCAAGTAGCACGGGAAGAAGTTTGATGAGGATGTTTCCGGCACCTCGGCGGGCGTTGGTAATGAAGTGGTGAAAGTAGTGAAGAGGGGAAAAAATCAAAGCGTAGAGGAACCCTGCGAGAACAACTCCGACAAAGTTCATGTTCTTCCTCGATCCACAGCAAAACCACGTCCAACCCCTATAGGATCTGGACTGCTCTTAGAAGCGTGGCTGAACCCGAATAAATTTGACAAAAAGAGACTGGTGCGGAAGACACCCGAGGCGCATGTTAGGGTTCAAGGCTCGATAGCGCGGGGTAATTGCAAAATGATGATAGCGAATAGAGAACGGAAATATCGAACGAGAAAACGAGGGTGGGAACGGAAGCGCTCGTGTAAAGAATACGTACAAGTCAGGAGGGGCAAGTGAATTATTCTTCAGGCCTGTCGACTGCAGAAAAAAGAAAGAAAGAAAAAGAGAGAATGGATTAGTGCATTGAAATAACAAGTAATTGAGAAAAAAAATAGATTAGCGTCAAGTGAGTGGAAAGTGAACAAGAACCCCGAGGAAGACCAGTGGTGAAAGGTCCCGCTCGCCACCACCAGCTTCCCCGGCGGCTCTAGTCACCCGAAGTCCTGGGATGTTGAGTTCCCAAAGCCAAAGCAGGCCTGGCGTCGACGCCACTGCGCAGATTGGGTGGTAGCCACGTACAGATATCTGCACGAGCCCTACCGTCAGGCTTCCATCCGTGAGGCGACAAGCACCCATCGATGCCTCGAGGCAGTTGAAATTGCAAAAAGGCTTTGAATTATCGAACACAGAACTTACTTTCACTTCTGTATCCATAGTTGAGAAATCACTGGATTGACCTCCGACTGTTCCGCAATATTGTTGTTGGACATCCTTCTTGCCGCCGACAACCACTGTACGCACGCCTTCTTCTTTGTTCATCGTCACCTATTTCAAAATTACAGTTCCATCCAATCATTTGGTCGCATTCCGGGAGTAAGCGCGTGAGCGAGTTGCATGTGAACGTGCGCATGTGGGAGTAGTAAGGATCGCGGACCGTGTCAAATGTGCGCGATTCAAATGGTTTAGGTGAGATTTGCAGTGATTGGGTGGAACCAGATGATGAAGGCGGTTAAGAACGGGAGAGCAGAATAGAGGGCATAAGAAGCAAGGGATTTGAACGGAAGTGACGTCGTGGGTGCGTCGAAGTTAGTCGCAGAGTCGGAGGTACATGTGAAAGCGAAAAAAATCCAGGTCCAAAAACGAGAGCGGAATTGTGCACGTCGAATGTCGATGAATGTTGAGTATCCAATATGTGAAGCAAAGTGAGAAGTTGGAAAATAAAGTTGACGTCAACTTAAAACTGAAAAACACATTTGAACTCACAGAGAAGAGTGAACACGAACTTGCACATCTAATTGCGTTCGCGTAGGCGATAGGCAAATTTCGGGCCGCGACCAAACAGCAGGCAAAAAAGCATCGGATTGTACATAGGTAGTGGCCGGTTACGCACGCGTACGTATGCATGAGTAAAAAGAACAAGAAACTGTGAAGGTAGAGAAAACGCCCGTACCTGCCGTTACTGACGATGACGACTTTAGACGGATCGAATAGTTGTTCGTCAGGCGGAGTCTGGTCGAAGGGTTGGCATTCTTGGCCTAGACTGTTGGGCAATGAATTAGTGCCCACGCAATGATGACGAAGCGAAGCAATTGAACAGGGGTTCCGCGGCACTGAGAAGACTGAAGAAAGGCGGATAGCGCGCAGTACATAAATCTAGTTCTCGGAGGAATTGACTAGAAAGCAAAGGATGACGACACGCAGAAGCGTCGATAGCCGTGATAAGAAGAAAAAAAGAGGCCAAGACGTCTCCGGGTTCCCGCTTCATGTCGAGATCAACTTACCGTTGACTGAATGCATCCTGGCGCCCGTTGATGACGCGCTCCACCGGAGGTTGTAGCCAGTTGAAGTCGGCTGGGAATGGTGTATTGTTGGCGAATCTAAAGTTGAGAGGGTTATACATCAGGAAGTCGTCCGGATCCGCGCCGCTGGAAATCTGCTTCACGATGAGTTGAGCAAGGGGACCTGCGCGGGCCTCCGTGTCTAGACCAGCTTGAGGGACTGTCGTATTTTTGGGGCCGATGATCTGAGAACGACGGTGAAAAAGGCGAAGAAGTCTACAAAGACATCGAGAACATACTATACGATGTAGCCACTGACACAAAAGCGGAAAGAATTAAGATAAGATTGAAATAAGACTTATTCTAGGCATCGAAACTCACATGAGCAATACAGATGAAACCTTTGGACGTTTAAAATGAGTACAATCTGGACTTGAGAGGGATATAATCATGCGTACCTCCGCCGTTATTGGTCTATCAATTACGTTCAGCGTGTTTTTAGAACAATCTAAGAGACGAGCTTACCACATCGACAATCAGCTGCTGCGCGCCGCTCGATACAAGAGACTGAAGCCCTGTAAGGAGAGTCGTCTCAAATGGATCAAAGTCATCCTCATTGAAGCTGCCGAGTGCCAGAACACCCGTCTTAGAATCATTCAATACGAAAAACTGAGTGACGCCTTCTCCGGAGATAGGATTGATGGGTTGAAGACCAGGCGGGAGTACAATGTCCGATTGTGGCTGATCATCGAGCCGAATGGCTATAGCATGTTGCTGAAGCTGTTCGGAGCTTACGGACGGCTTGGGTGCAAAACGACCACCAGGTAACCGACGAGCGTTCGCACTTAGGGAGTTCCCAGAAGAAGAATCGGCAAAGAGGTTGATGCCATTTGTCTCCTCTGTCGCAACACAATTATTTTCGCGGAGCGTCGATGAGTCGGTGAAGTTGACGGAAGTGTCTCCGAATCTCGAACGGTACGGAAGCTAGGGGAATTCAACCGCCGACATTCAGAGCTGCTCAGACTAGTATACGCTAGCTGCACTCACCGTGACTTCGTCAGTTTCGCTGCTATTTATTCGTTGAATACTAAGAGTGACCGAATCGTTCAAAGGCAAAGATAACTGTGCAAAATTCCCCATCACATAGTTCCAACCGGTGTCGACGCGTTGATAGCTCGAGAAAAAGCTTATCACCGGAAGCAAGGTCATGTCCCAAAATGCCGATGAACCACCATGATGAGATGAAAAGGGGACATATTAAAAGAAGCATTTTTGCAGATCAACTTTGTTTCATACCCTAAAAGTCAAATACGCGTTGCTTACCTGTTTTGGCGAGTGCCGAATCCTTCGAATCCGCCTGTTATGGCGGCGTTTGCGTCCACGGACACGAACGGATCTTCGCCGTTGATGGCCAGAACTTTCGCTCCAGAGAGCTAAGCAAAGAATGATCCATGCATAAGTCCGTCAGCCGAAAATATGGTATATTAGGATGAGTGATTTTTTACAATAACGTACCGAGGCAAGATTCCCCTTCAACTCGCCCGGTAAAGCGTTCTGCCATACCTCTATCTCATCTGCAAACTCGGCGCTTGCCACCTCAAAAGCCTCTGGTGCGATGTGCACCGCCTGTTCACCGTCGTCATCCGTGAGAAGGACTAACGGTGTGGGAACAAAAGATAAGAAGAGCGAGTCGTAGCACATGTTCGTGTATACGCAGTGTCCGTCCATGAGCCGCTTCACGGATCGTGAGAGGTCGATGTGCATATCGAACTCAGAATTGAACGTAGTATTCCCGATGCGCTGAAGGTCGCCAAGGATGTCTTCGTGCACATCTGCTGTGAAAGGCTCTGGTGCTGAAACTTGGTAGCTGACTGATGTGTGGAAAGCAAGAGTCTTCGTCACGACTTCAAGGATCTGTATAGTGGTGTCAGATATCATACTCGATAGTAAAGGCAAAGGCATCAGCAGGCTTACATTTTCCTTTATCGTTTGGTTAACAGGGAATGACTCAAAGCACGCACGGACTGCGCTTGGTGCTACCCATTTCTGCCCACCGATGGCGGCACATGGATCGCTTTGGCCCGCATCGCCTCGAGGTAGCACAGAACCCAACGCCGCAGTGAGCAAAGAAGACAGAACGAGCAACATAGCGCCGCAACTTTGACGTGCAGCTGTCAAGGGGGTGCCTTTATAACTTCATACCATACCTTCAAACCATGACACTGGGACCAAGGGGAGATACTCGCAGAAATTCAAAATTAGAAGAACAAGGGAAAAGACGCTCAAATGCGGTGGTCTTGATGCTGAAGATCCTTCTTTTGGCCGCTCGATTGCCTTCGCAGACACGGACACGGTGCACGGTGCACGTCCCCCATTTATTGAACGGACCTGAATGTTTTTCGAACGGAAAATAACGCGGACGATTCTCAGGAATGCCAAATGTTTGCATTGCTAGCAACTCGAGCCCACCCTGTCCTAGAGAGAGAGAAAGCTAAATGGAAGGTGTTGAGGATAGAAATTGAATCCGCAGAGTTGAGAGGATCCCATCGAAAGCCTTGTGAGCCACGTTGCCGAGAAGCCACTCGAGCGAACCGTATTCGTCAGTCTATCGCAGGGAGGCACACTTCCAACTTCGTACCCAGGACGCGTGAGAACAAGCGTGCGTACACCGAAGGCCGGACCCTCGCATTTGGGCCTTGACGTCTGCAAGGAAGAGCGATAAAGGCCGTAAAAGGGAGACGTTGTACTCTTTGGCTCTATGAATATTGTATTCGGAGAAACATCAAATTGGATAAACATTAGGGTGTATGGCATACGCACGACGAATATACTACGGTATTTGGTTGGTTGGCTGGTGTGTACCTTCTGCGCACAGAAGGCCATGAAGAGCCCCCTCCTCTACTCCGCCTTAAGCTTCCTTCCGATTGAGAGGGGAAATAGATGATCCTAATAAACATCCAATTCTTCGTGACTCCTTGGTCGGTTCTCCCGCAATGCGAAATAGATACGCGCGACTTGGTCCCAAGCCACAGACGACCGTTATAACGAAGGTTGAGCGTCTTGCTTCGCAAGTTGCTCGGATAGCACGGTCGTGGTCGCCTGCTCTGACCGACTGTTCGCATTCAAGTCATTCTTCTCCACATTGTCGGCCGACGTTTTTCCCTCTTGTACTCTCCAGTGCCATGCGTGTTTCCGTGTTTGCGTTTTTGCGCGGGGTTTCTTCGTTTGGTTTGGGTGTACGGTGGATGTGGACGTCTGCGCTCCTAGGTTTTCCGGCTCCGGCACGAAATGGAACTTTTCGATGAGTTGTTTTCGTTTCATGGATTCGAGAATGAATTTCTTCAAGTGCCTGTCAGCAGCACCTCAGTATTACTACGCCTCCGACGTTTAAGTTCACAGGAAATGAGACGCACCTAATGGATTTGTAAGGATGTTCGAGATCCGTTGAAGTACCGCCGTCCGGAACAGACTGAGGCATGGAACGAGAATAAAGGTCCTTCGTCGACGCGCCATTCGGAAACGTTCTCAGTAAACTGATGACTGAGCCGGTTGTTTCATGTAATGGCTGCCATTGTCCAGTTAACCTTGGCAAACGCTTGAGTGTGGATGCAAGGCTCATGGTGCAACGCATCGTGAAAGTGAGCAGCTTAAAGCGTTTTTAGGACGGTTTCGCGATTTCATCCCCTCGCAGGCAGATAGAAACACAATGACGTAAGCAGTTTTTTCCCACGCTTCTCCGGATTCTGGTTGAATCTCAGAGTCAGATCGATCTCTCTTGATCTCTCTTCGACTACTTAGTAGTACTACTATCCTATACCTCTGTCAGTTGTCATGTCCGAGCCCACCGCCGCCTTCAACCCACGCAAAATCCATGTTACATGTCCTTCATGTATTTCATTCACCTTCCAGATCTGTATTGACGACCAAAAGGAACCGAGGAAGGGCGCAACAAGGCCAACATCAAGCGCTCGAAGAACAAGTCCAATCGTTGAATATGGCAGGTGGACATCTACGGGTTGCCTGGTACGAAACGTGTCTTCAAGATCTCAAGATCTCTGGGCCTGTATTTTATATGGCATGAGTCTGTGTAGCGCTTGAAGAACACTCTTGCAACCCAACCCTCGCCTCCGAAGAGTCTGAACTCCTCGATGATGTCCGTCTTACTCAACAATCCTTCCTACGAATTGTATGCAAAGGTATTGAAGGGCACGCACAGGATACAGTCTCAAAGGTTCACTCGTATCTCTGCGCTTATGGTGGTGGCCTACGATACCCGTGCGTCATTCATTTTTCGAAGTCTGATTTTTTTTCATCCTAAGGAGACATGCGCCAGTGTTGACCATGGACCGAGAGGTACGACAGTCTTTCTTTCAATTGAACAAATGCGCCTAATAGGCTGATCTTGCAAAACGAAGGTCGATTTTTTCTGGGTGAGCTTGGAAGCATGTCAGCGGAGGAGAGAGCTAAATACAAATACCAGAAAGCAAAATGGTCGCCCATCAAATTCCTCTACTTCCTGGTAAGCATCTTGAGTATATAAAACGACGCATCGCCTCGAACTATACTAATTCGGTTTCATCTAAGAATCGATATGGAGGGCTGGTGTTCCTCATTATCGACACGTCGAGTAAGCCGATTGAGTGACTTGTACCTTTGTTGGATGCGCTCACCTCTATACATAGGCATAATGTCCCTTTTTGAGCGAACCTTGGTCTTGTAAGTCCTCCGTGCGTAAAGAGATCACAAAACATTCCGTCTAAATACCCTCCCTTTTTGTAGTTGTAAGGATTCTATGCGAGAAGAGCATGGTTTGGTTTGGTTGATGCGGTCATGCAGGCAACTTCCATCTATATTTCCAACAATGGACCGGTAAGAGTACCCTTCACATACCTGTTAACCATAACTAAAACGAGATTTGGTCAGGATGGATATCCATTCTTCTTGTCGAAAGTCTGTACTATATTTCAGAGCAAAAGCTTCCGCGGACTCACCGCAATCCTAGTTATTCTGATAGTTCGAGTTAACTCCCTTTACAGCAGAAGTGAGTGATGGTACTGTTTCGGTAATCAGCATGGCGCTCGGTCCGACGACAAATAGCTAGGAGATCGTCTCTAGCATTCGGCGTTCTTTTTATTCTGCAGGCTTGTTTTATGGCGGGTGTCTTGATTGCGTGGGATGTCCAGAGCAGGAGTGAGTCATCGGCAAAGCTACTTGGCTTGAGCTTCCGTTGTGGGTTTCGCTCATGTTTCTTTGGCAGCTGTCGTATGGGATGACTTCTGGAGCTCTTGTGGATGGAAAAACTGGCGTGCAAGTCGTGCAGCATTGTTTTGGTAGCCTCGCAAACCTTTTCCCCGGTTTAAGGTTCGAAATTTGACAAAGTATATTGCACATTCCGTAGGCTTCCTCCGTCTATGGTTGACTTCCTTCTCCTCGCTTTGACCATCCGCAAATCCTGGGGTCTCAGACAGCTATCACCAACAAAGGACTGGAGTGACATGCAGCTGCACCGGATGCTCGTGCGCGACCAAGCGCTCTACTTTGCCGGGTACGCCTTCCTTACTATCTCAAACCTCTTCCTTATTAATTTATCATTACGCTATCGTCGCGTCCTGACATCACCAAAAAACCTAGTATGTTCTGCTGCAGCGCCGTCAACACCGTCATCTTCCTCTGGGAATGGGAGTACCTCATCGGCATCGCGGTCTCGTTCTCCCTCGGGTTTCCGTGCATGATGGGGTCGAGAATCTTACTGAACTTGAAAGAGATCGCGAGAGAGGAGCAGAGGTTGGGTGTGGGCACGGGCTTGGATACGGGATGGGTGGCGTCGGAATTGGCGTTTGCGACGCCAGGAGATGAGGCTAGATCCTGCGTGGGTGGTGAAGCTGATGTTTGGTATGAGCAAGGGTTGGAAGAGGGCTTGGGGGAGGTGGGGAGAGATGCAGGGGAGTATCGGGACGACGGAAGGGAGTGGATCGAGTTGGAGCCTGCGAGATGTTCTCCTGCTCTTCAGGAGTAGCTGTAATTATTCCTATCGTAATAGGGTCTTTTGATGTTGGGGCATGAAACAAAGCTCGGTTCAACTCTCGTTTGAATAAACTTACCAGTGAGTGTTCATATTATGGTTGGTGCTATTAGACACGGAGCACTGTACCCCTTCTTCTTTGAATCTGTGGTCTTCATCGTCATCGGACTAGATGTCTTTAACGATCCTGGTCTTTGATGGCTCGGTAAGATTCTCAGTATCAAACTTACGCACGTCTGCCTGGAACAGTGGTCGGCAGCGCGAACTAGTAGGATTCTACTGGCACACACACACTCTTTCCGATTTCTTCTCAACACGAGGAATCTTGTCCTCTTCTACGATGAATGTCATGAAAATGTCCTTATAAACTATCGATAGAGTAATGACGTCAAGTTCAAGATGAATACGCGCGTAATTCTCATTTAATGCCTGTAAAGTTAGCGAATGGTAACTTGCTGCACTTTCGACTCCTTGTCGGCATTCCAACTTAATATTCAAATCTCAAAATGAGTTTAAGGTGGGATCTGGGACTCTGGCGGATTTTGAATTTGTTGCTGACAAGGAAATGAGTATGCCAAATTACGGTACCGGTGTACAGCGTGTTTCTGAGTTTCTCTCTTTTAAACGTCATACATCAATATCCATAAAAAGCTCTGAATCATGCAACTACTAGGAGCAATTCAACGGTCGGCCGGAAAGTCAAAATACCTATAATCCTTCTGGCATTCAAGTCCTATAGCACACCCGAATATATTTCAATCTGCAGTGCTTGTTACCCTGCCTTTGAGCCGTTTCGTGGTCGACGGTACATTGTTTTTTTCTTCTCCGACTCCTTGTTGATGGTGAATACCAGATGAGCATAGCAAATGGTATCATCCTGCTAGTAGCATGATCCCCAGTCTTGAGTGATTTGAAGTCGTATCATAGTAGCTGTTTTAATAGTCATTGCATGGTCCTCGGGAACGATCCGATTGTAGTCGGCCTTCCTCCACCGCAACTCACACTGTAATACATGTAAAAAAAACAGAGTGTCTGAGCTGCGGTCATAATGGAAGTCCGGCATCGCGCTCCCATTCCTTTTATCACGGTATCAACTCTCCCCCCTGCGTGAGTTCACAGCGCACTGGACTCCCTTACTAACTTCCGCACCCCCACGAGAACCTCGGGGAAATGAGTTTTCTTTCTTGACAGTTTCTTCCCTAGTATCTTGTCTTACATCCCCACCCCAACCCACGTGGTGAGGGTGAGTGAGACCCGAGGACGTGGCGATGCCGGCTCCGGAAGTACTTGTTAAATTTCCTAAGTTTTCGCATCACTATCAGTATCACTGATTTATTGGTCCAACCCACTACCGATGCCGATACCAGTCACAGGCCTGGTATTTGCAAAGAAAGCGCTGGTTATGACGGATGACGTCGAGCTACGACGGGATTTGAAGTGTGGCACGGTGCCTGCATCGGAAGCGGCGGTGCAGTTGCGGGCAAGAAACGTCGGGAGATGCATGGTTCCAAAGATCGGATGGGTCGTGAGGCCGCTCGTCCGCGTTCGCGTTGAAAGGTGAGCGAGCGAGCTGATGCGACACGGCCGGTGTATGAGCAGAGCACGAGCGCACGCTAAAGATAAGCGTATTACTACTAGTACTCTATGTAGTTTTATGTTTATCGGAGCCATTCAAGATAAAACCAGAAGTGCGTCTTCCTTTTCACGTAGGCGACTCCCGCTCATGGGAGTCAAGGCGCTGAGACCGAGGTCCATTTAGGGAAAAGGAAGGACGATCCACAAGCCCGAGTTTTCAAAACTGTGAGTTTCTTGAGCCTTGTTGAGGAAGTGCTTAGGCAACAATGTATGTTCCGAGATGCCACGACGTGGTGCTGTATTCGTATGTTTAGGCCCGCAAGAACTGGCTTTGCGGCCTTGGCTCATCGAAGTCGACGAGGGGGCGACGGTGTCGCGGGAAAGATCAAGTTTGAGTGATGTAGGATAAAGTCGAACAGATGTTTCTGATGCAAGAATAAGGAGAAGTGCATGAAGAGACAGAGAGATCAAAGATGAAACGATGAACGGGATGAGGCCAAGTGTATTCGAATATACATTCCCACGAATACACAAATGTTATTGGTTTCTAAATATGGTAATTGCATTAGAGTTAGCATGTCGCATTTTCCTTCGCTCGCTCGCTTTTTCTGTCCCCTTCCACACTCCTCCTCCGCTTTCCCTCCCTCCATCTCTTCCCCTCTCCCCCTCGCAGTCAACTCTGCATCTACCGGCGCTGCTCCCTGGTGCTGGCTGAAGCTGTGCTTGGGTTGGTCCAGAACACACTCCCCACACGACTCTCGGGGCTGTGAACAGGAACTTCAATCAGCCAGACACGCCTCGCGCCCCCCACTCGACTTCCTCCGTCTCTCTCAAAAACGCCAAAATTGTGCCGTGAAGTCATTAAAAGCGCGTGGCGGCCACGTCGTCGTGTCTCGTGGAATCGTGCTTAAGAAGAACGCAGGAGAAAGGGAAAAAAGGATTCTTCTTTGAAAGACCAAGCAAGGTACTACTAGCGTAAGCGAGATTCTTCCACTCATCTCGCTTTTTTCTCTCTCTTCCCCCCCGCTCATTGACGGAGCTCTCCGTTTCCTCATTTGTGCACGTTGATTCTAGTGTCTAAAGCCTTCAAACGATGTCAACGGCCGCCACGAGCTCTTCTCAGCATGCTCCTCTATCGCGCTTTGCCAAGTTCGGGACATTCGGTTTCAAATATTCGCGTTCAAATTCGTCTTCAGGACACCGCGTGCCTGACCAACTTTACGGCGACACGACCGACGACGAGTGGTACATCCCGTATAACGGACCGTTCGAGCCACCGAAGGAGATAATGCAGACACGGAGAGAGGATCGGGATAGCTGGGCGGGATTGGTCACTGACAATGAACCGGAACCACATAGCGATGGGCGCAGTCCGAGCGCCATGGGGTACGGTGGCGCGTCAACTTCTGGTCATGGTCATGGGCACGGTCATGTTCACGGACACGGATACAACTCTTCTCAGGACTATGGGAATACGAGAGGGTCTTTACTCGACGACAGAGAACGCGGCCGCGTCCACTCTCCAATGTCCAAGTACTCCGAGTCGGTGTCGACGTTTGGCGCAGGCAGCAGCGCCGACCGGCGTTCGAATGCTCTGGGTTCTCCGACGGCGAGCCCCAAGTCTCCGAGGAGAACCATAGGCCCGTCTTTGCTCCATATCGATATAAATGGAGTCGGGATCGGTGCGAGCCCAGTCCCTACGCAACGTCTCGGACATGGTTCCGTTTCGGGACATGGGCACCATGGGCATGACCGCGAACACCGTGATCGCCTACCCCCGCTTGCCTCTCCTTCCCTCTCGACGCGCGAATCGCTCTCGAGCTTTTGGACGTTCGGGCGTGCCGGAAGTAAGAAGAGTCCACCCATGCAGTCTGGGTACATTGGAAGGCCTTCGACAGACAGTCACCAGAGCAGGCCGAGCGACAACCCTCGACAAACGGGGCCGTCGGAGGGGCTTCAGCAGACGCGAGAACGCTCAGCAACGGTCTCTGGACATCCTTCCGGACCCCGGCCCCATAGGCCGAGAGCATATACCGCGGCCATGGTTGCGCCTTCTTCAGCATCGCCGGCTATGATTGTTCATCCCAACGTGCCGTCCGTTGTTGAGCCCGAAACTGCATCATCCTCTTCCTCATACCAGCGACACCCTTACGCCTCCGCCCTTCCTCCAACAGGTCATCGTCAACATTCAAGGTACATGGAACCCCCTCAGGCTGCTGCTGACCTTCAAGAACAGCAGCAACAGTATTCTCCGACTCAACCTCCGGACATATCGTCTCTTGCCGTCCCCTTCCTATCTAATTCGAAAAGTATAAATAGTCTTAAGAAATCCACGCGGAACCTCAAATCTTCAATATCTACGCCCAATCTACGAGGATCGATCTCCTCCCGACGGCACGCGGCGAAGGGTTCTTCGAGCACGGGCGCACCCAGTACGCCTAGCGCAACAAACACGGGCTCGAAGTGGCTCAGTGCTGAAACGTGGTGTGACGCCCTTCTGTTTCCTCGACCCCGATTCAAGATGCGCATCGCGCACGCCATTAGTCCTCCTGGGAGTCCCATCGAGAATCGATTAGGGCCTCCACATTCGGCTCCTCCGCTTTCGCAGAGTCGCATGAGGAAACGAAGCATGTTGGGGCTGGATGCGAGAGAAGGACAACAGATTCAGGCTCCATCTGCACCACCTACTGTGCCTGATGTACAACCCAGCTCTACGCCAAGGGCCCCTTCTCCTCAAAATCAGCCTGAAGCGGGGCCATCAAAACGGATCGAAAGGCCGCCACGGCCAAGATCATATGCGCAAGATGATCTTGCCCTGGCATCCCCAGTACCTTCACTTGCCACGTATGTTTCATCTGATGTCATATCGTTCGTTTCAGCTAAATGTCTTTGTTTAAGTGTTCTGAAACAGAACGAGCAATTCGATAGGGAACGGATGGAGTGGAAGGCCAGAGCGAAAGGCTCGTTCGGGAATAAACGTTCCAGGTCGCTATCCAAGTCCCGCGTGAGGGGCAAGCTGAAACAGATCCGTGATGAGACAGAAAGTGAGCTTGCGACTAGCTTCGGCATGATCGCCACTTCTGCATTCACTGGGAACCAGACGCTGAAGCCAACTATTCACTTTGCGGCGAAAGCAGCGACAGGGACACGGACGGGGACGGGGACGAACACCCATACGAATACGGCGAGCACTGGATTGAACACTACCTCGACGCATTCTCGTAATGCGAGCGGTGCGAGCTCGAGTCCTCAGGGTCATGGTCACGGACATGGCCATGCACGGAAGGAGAGCTGGAGCAAGACGGCGATCAGGACAGCAAAGACGACCGCAAACGCAACCGGATTCTGCCATTTCAACCAGGATGTGTCACCGGCTGATGAGAAAGTGCTCAATCTGGATGCAGCGATCGAGCGTGAGAGGGAGCACACAAGGCGGTTGAAAGTCGATCCTCAGGCAGCGATAAGGGCGGCACGTAACACTAACGACATCGAGCTTGGAGATGACGTCGTTATCATCTCGCCACAGAAAAATGGCAGTGGTGGTGGTGGTGGTGGTGGTGGTGGTGGTTTGTCTCCTGTTCCGTCCCAGCAGAGCTACGATTCAGCCCATTCGGGAGTAGGGATCGCCGTGTCGACGCCAACGGCCCTCATCGACAGTTCTTACCAGTTTTCAGGACATCCATTCGCGTCTGGGTCGACGCAGCCGGAAGCTGTGCCGCGCGCGTCGGACTATGCTGGTCCTCATCCTTCGAGGATGGCTGACCATTCTGGACACGCGTCGCAAGGTACTGAAGTGAATGCAGGGAGCGACGTGTCAGGTTCGAACCAGCGACCGTCGCATCTCCATCCTTTCGCAGCCTATGAAAGAGGGAGAGGTCGACCTGCGATCCGTGTTCCTACTCAAAGCATCTCACCTACGCACAAAATGTTTGCGGACGTCCCGCCTTCTGGGATCCGTGAGATTTACCCTGACGAGTTCCAGTACTCGCCTTACTCGTCTCGGCATCCGGGAAGCTCGACCAGGAATAGCGAGGCGTTGGGTGTGGAAGAAGCTCTTAATGTTGCGTTCAGCCAGGGGAGCGCGGATGGACATAGGGATGAAGAGAGGAGGGCGTACGACCCTGAGAAACCTTCGGACAATGGCGAGAATGAGCTTACAGCACAACTGCAGGACGGGCAGGAGCTTTTACTTCCTCTGGCAATGAAGTCCACGTCGCAGTATCGCGGCATGTTCCTACCCCAGATTGACGAAGTCTCAACTCGTGAATCCTGGGATGCTTCACCTGATATCGCAGCCAACGAATCGCATTCTAGGGGAATCTCGTCCTTGACACCCAATTCGACGTTCCGCGCACATAACAGGACATCGCCTGGTATCATCTCGGTCAACTCATCTCCTATGACTTCACCCCGCCAGTTCAAGCAGTTCGACGACATGGAGGACTATAGCGATATCTTCTATAGGCCTGGTAATATCGGTGGTGGTGGTGGTGGTGGTGGTGGTGGGGGTAGCGCGTCTAATAGCAATGGGAACTCGGGCCAGCACACGCCTACGCCCGCGAATACGAACGCGAATGAGATGACGAGGCCTGGGTTGAATCACCAGGATAGTGGGAGCTCGTCGGATCGGCCAGTGCTTTCACGTAGCAACTCTGCGTTGACGAGATTGACGAGGCAGTTGAGTCAGCGGTATGTGCAGGGTTTGGCTGACGGGCACGTCGGTGAGGTGACTGATAGTGGTGAGCACGAGATCGATGATGCGCATGTCATCGTTTCGCAAGGTTCTTCGCCTCCGGGAACGACCCTGCCGCTCAGAGGGCCGATGGCAGTGATTGAGAATTCGGAGCCTGTTCCTCTTATCCCAGAGGATGTCGAATCTTCAAGAGCATCTTCTATTTTGGAACGGTACTCAGGGGAAGATGGCACTGGTATGTCTTTGGTGTTTTTGAATCCTCTCGTACTCATGACATGTTCTTATAGAAATCACATATCGTGTGGGCAACGTTCCGTCCCTTGCCACACCTCCTGTCCACGAACCCGAACTTCACCGCGTCTCTGCACACGTTTCTTACATCGACTCTGATTTCGACACCACCACAAATCACCCCGAAGACGAACGGCGCCCGCCCTCGGCCGACGCTACGAACTTTTTTGAGATCCGAGAGCGCTCAAACCACGTATCGCAGCAGCGTAGCCTCAAACCGCCTGTCTCCAGACAATCGACACGTGCGAGCTACCTCACGTCAACCTCAAGCTCTTCGCATACGTCTGGGGGTCCTCAGCTCACTGACTTCCCGTCCCCGCCAGGCCAGAGCGCGATGACGCCTGGGGCTATCATCTCTTCGTATTTCACCGTTTCGCCTGAGCCGAGGGAACGAGGAGAGTCGGCTCTTTTTGCCGGAGCGACATTAAAACCTGGCGATAGGGGAACACGAAAAGATGAGAGAGACCAGAGGGACGATGACGAGGATGAGGAAGAGCTCGAACGGCGGAGACAGGATCGCCAGAGTCGGCGGACGACGTTTGGGCCCATACCGTACGAGTCGGCCAATGAGGATTGAAAGTTGTAGATTGAGATCCAGTCTCAGTCGTCGTTGTTTATTCACTTTTTATACATACAGGTTTTTTTCTTTTATTATCCATTTACCCCCTTAGGAATTGGGACACCTTCACCTCTTCTCTTTTTTCTTACTTCGTTTTGCTTAATTCTTTCTCGTGTTCTTCTCTACTCGCGCCTTTGGATCATACCGTACACACATCCACATCCACACTTGCACGATGCTTTCGCACAAACAGCTCAATCATCTCTCTTCTATCTCGAACTCTGTCTCTCGCGATGCCAGCCGCCTAATTCATTGATCTGCTTTGGGGCCGAAGCCATACATGTATCACCTTGACCCGCTTGTATAATCCTTCCACATCAATTCTCTTCCGCCCGCATTTGTTGGTTACGATGCTTTGTTTTCTCTCTTCATTTTATCTTTAGGTGTTGCATAGATTTTACTCTCCTTTTTTTAAATAGTTCCACTGCGTTCGTCATGGCTAGTCCTTCACGCAATCCTCTCCTTGCTATCGTACCCGCCCTCTCCTTACTCACTCTTCATTTTTATAATCATGGCACATTTATGGTTTTTTCCCGTCATTATAGCTTACATATATTGTTATTACAGCCGGCTTTTGTGTACAATGAAGGATGACAAAACGGGGCAGCGGAGATCGGGAATATACGCGCAGTTAAGAAAGCAAATAAGGAAACATCACAACAGAGCAGTAAGATTCGTGAAGCTAAATAATTATTGATGCAAAAAAAGATAGAAAACGATGATATCAATCGTCGTATTGAGTTAACTGAAAAGGAGAAGACTTAGTATCGAGATCAGATAAGAATATTTGTCAACCTACGTCTAACGTCAGAGAACTCGAGCTATTAGCCTCTTGATCCCGATATATTCCAACCAGAGAGTTACCACGTTCGTACAGCGATCCTTTCAAACTGATGACGATGAATTGGAAAGCATCCGATGCGCGATGACGGATGTAGTTCCCGATCTTTGCAACGTTCGTATTGTCGAGTGCGGCGTCGACCTCGTCGAGGACGAAAAATGGTGCAGGCTGATAACTGAATTGAAAGAAACGAAAGGTTAATGACGAATGCTTTGGTTCTGGGTATGATATGCAATTTCGAGTTTACCTGTGAATGGAAAATAGGAGAGCAAGAGCCGCCACAGTTTTCTCTCCTCCAGATAGCTGCTCCATGTCTCTGAAACGCTTCATAGGCGGCATGGCATGGTATTTGACACCACCAGCGTAAGGTTCCTATTGATCCCGAAAGATGTCAACAACCCCTGCGACATATTTTATTCGTTTTGAAAGTACCTCATTATCTTCCAAAGAAAGGTACGCAACCCCTCCCATCGGAGCCGCTTTCCCCTTTGTCAAGTCCTTGTAAATTTGATCGATGCGGTCTGATATGTGCGAGAAGGCTTTGTTGAAAAGATCACAGCTAAGGCGGAATCAAAAGATTGAGAAACCTTGGATAGGTGGAGGACGAGGGTTGCTCACCGCCGCTTCCTGATGCTATTAAAGTCATCTCGAGCTTTCTTGGATTCTCGACGGGCCCTTTCAGCCTCCTTCTCAGTATCCTCGAGCTTGGACTGTACATCTTCAAGTCTGGCCACAAGTCATCGCGTTAGCCTCTACGGGAACTCAAGAACGAGGGAAATAGACAAACTTGGTCATTGCCTTCATATTTGGTGCCATGCGTTCAATCTCCCCGTTGACTTTTGTAATTGATGAGTCGAGTTGAGCGCCTATTTCAGAGGACGGATCCTTGCATTTGGTCCACATTAGCTGGTTTGGATATAGGGTACAACTCGATCTACTGACTTCTCGTTCCTCATCATCGAGTAATTCAAAGTCAACTTCGATACCGTAGTCGTCGACGTGCTTGGGTCTCTGTGTTCCATTCTCATCTTCATCGACATCCATTGCCACTTCATCCCGAAGATTCTGCGCCAAAGATTATGAAACCTTCTAAACGCAAAACCTGATAAACTGACCTCTTCTATAGGCACGTCCCTAAGACTGCCAGCGATCAAAGGCAGCTTTATTTCTTCCAGGCGACATTTGCGGTAGATCGAGGATCTCTCAGATGCTAATTTCTCAATCTCATCGCTCTAACGCGAAAATTCATCAGCGAAAGGCTTTTCGACGTAGCAACTTAACTTACCATGAGTGCAATCTCCTTGAGAGCCTGATCTAAGATCTTCGATGACCTTGCTGTGCTTTTCTTTACAAAGTCAAGATCTTTAGTACGTGATTCGAGGACATCGTTCAATTCCTTGACTTCCTCCTGAAGCTCAGCAATGGCCTCTTGAGCCTGATCGATTTCGTCCTGGATCGATTCTTTCTCAGCAGCGTGCTTTTCCACAGCCAATTGCTCGACTTTAATGGCACTATCAAGTGCCGAAAGTCGTTCTTGCAAAGCTTCGAGTTGCTGTTCCTCAAATTGCAACCTTTGGGGAGGTGTTAGGACATTAGTAACAATGGGAGAATGAGATACTGGTAGTGCGTACTGATGCGTGAGCCTGGCGATTTGTACCTCGAAACGCCTGCGCGCTTCGCTTTCTTCACTCGCAGCTTTGAGTTGACGACTTTCGTATTCTCGAATGTTTGCAACACCAATTTGGGAACAGAAGCTGACGAAGGTGGAATCATCCACCTCGTTGACGACCGCAGAAAGAGTTTCCATCTGTTGCTCGAGCTCATCATGGTTCGCCTTTGCCTATTCGCTGTATTAGCAAACAATATATCGCGCGAAAAAATAATATCTGGTTCGAACCTGTTTCAACTCGGGTAGTTTTTTTCTTAGCTCGCTCCTCACATGTTTGAGTTCATCACGTTTTCCTTTTAGCTTAGACACCAGTGATGCCTTACAAAACGCATGTCAAGCCTTGCCTAAGTCAGCTTGAAAAAAACATACTAAATCCTCTCTGGCCAGCGTTAAAGCCGATTCCAACCTCGTTATTTCAGCTACTAGGTTTTCGTCGGCGTTATTCCTGGGTTTCGTCTTGTTTAACTCCCTCAACTGAGATAGCAGCGAGTCCCTGACTCTAGATAATCCTGTATTGATCATCAGCGACCACGAGTGTCGGCTGAAAGGGAAAAAGCAGACCTTGTATATCTTTTTCTTCCCATTTCTTGCCGTCTCCGTGCGAACTCCGGCCACCAGTAATCAGGCCGCTTTTATGAATTATGGTTCCCTCCAGAGTCACAGCTAAAAATTGGGTTGAAATAAGCTAAGCTGACTATAAGACAAAGCACACACCCTTGACTTCTTGTCCTTTTTCGTAGCACACATACCGTGCAACATCCATAGAATCACAGATGAGCGCATTACCGCAGGCATGGTGCATCGCACGTTCAACTGCGGGCTCAAATTGGATAACATCTACAGCAAGTCGTGCACCTCTTGCAAAACTACGGTATTTGTCGTTAATCGGCTTGACTTGGATAGTGTCCAGAGGAATGAATGTCGCTTGTCCAGCACGTTGATTACGCATATACTAGACAAGAGTATTAAGAGTCAGACTTAAACTTGCCAAACGTTCAACACACCTCAATGCACTCAATAGCGGTCTTCTCTTCATCAACGACCACAGCATCGATATTACGCCCGAGGATAACGGACACAGCGGTCTCGTATTTCCTCATAGTCGGCTTGCATAAGTCGACAACTCTCCCACGAACACCTACAAATACTCACTTACGTTAGAACCTAAAAAAAATTAATGTCGAATGTATTTTTACCAGGAAATATCCTTTGTAAGTTTGTCAGAGTTTCCTTCAAACGGGCATCCCTCTCGGACTCCTTCTTGTCGACTCCCGCCTGCAAGAGTTTCTCATGACATTCCGAAAGCTTCTCGTTAAGTTCCCTCTCAAGCTGTCTGAGCAGATGGTCAGGAGAAAAGACCAATCTTCTTAAAAATAGGCTTACGAGACGCGAGCAAACTCGGATTGTTGATTGTTCAATTCTTGCTTTGTCTTCGTCAGGTCACTTTGCAAAGTCGAAACTTTGCGGTCCATCTAAGCATTGTAAGAGTGGTTACATTCGTAGAACGTAAGAAAAAAGGAACCTCTTTCTTCCTCTCTTCGGCATCCACGAGCTCCGATTCCAATTTACTCCTCGACTCCTCGAAACCAGAATACGTCTCTTGAACCGTTGCCAGTGTCCGAGCACTAATTTTCTCGTCCCGGCGCAACGACTGTAGTTTTTGTCTTTCTTCTACGGCTTGTGTGTTCGCTTGCGCCCTTAAATGAGAGTATTGCTGCAGACTTTCTTCGGTGAGGAACATATTCTTTTGAGATGCTCTCCGAGCAGCCTCTAAAATTGTTGTGAGAATGTTTACAACGCTTCACCACGAAACCATTCAACAGACCTCGAGCATCTTCTGCTACTTTTTGTTCAGCCGCAAGATCTTTCTGAAGATGGGACATGAGATCTTCTTTCTTCTTTGCATCTCTAGCTGCCGCATCTCGAGTTGCTTCGTGGTTCCGCAGCTTTCTCTGAGCGTGAAGAATCTTGCTCTCTGTTGCGACCAAGTCAGGTTTCTAAAACGATAAACAGTGGCATGAGTCTGAATAAGAAGCGTGGAGAGCAAGACTCGGACTTACGCGTGTCTCTAAGGCCTTCTCTGCTTTCTTGACCTTTTTCTCCGCCGCTGAGACCTCCGAACGCACCTTTGCCTGCTTTGCGCGGGCCTCTTCGAGTGCTTTATCGTGTGAGGCTTGCTCACTACGCAATTTCAACAATGACTTGTTTTTGTCAGTAATGGTGCTTGCATTCTTCTCAATTTGATCTTCGATATGGAAAAGCTTCCACAGGAACCGCTTCAAGATGAACATGTTGCGCTGCTCGACGAGTTCTTCAAAACGCTCAGCTTCCGTCATCTGCTCCTTGAACACTTTGATCTCTCCAGCAAAACCTCGTTTCTTGTTGAAGCTTTCTGTCGCGTTTTCAGCCGCGCGATCGACAGCAGCTTTTGCCTTCTCATAATCTGACGCTAATTCCAGGGACCCGCTTATCTGTTCAACAAGGCGCGTGAGGTCCTTTGGAGATTGAGACGCGATGTGCTCGACATCACCCTGAAAGACGAGAAAGTTTTTGGCTTTTGTGAGAATATTGTGTTTCGCGAGGGACGCGTTGTAAGCTTGAGCTGAGACAACTTGCTTGTTGGTGCGGTACTCGCTTGAGCCTGTCGTAGTAATACTTTTGGTCGGGTAGATTGACTCGTCAAGTGTCATTGATGAAAAATCAGAGGCTTACGTTCGCTGATAACGCCATTCAGTACCTTCGGGGTCTTCGTATACCGCTAGTACCCACGCTCGTTTCGCGTCTCCTTCCCCTTCCTCATCCTCCTCTCCATCGATAGCCATGCTCGCATCTGCTTCTCCTCTTTCAAGCCTCCTCCCTCTATAGACAAGGTCTCTCAGCTGACTACTCCGCAGCTGTGCGCTCTTGATCCCCAAAACGAACGAAATGGCGTCCATGAGGTTCGACTTTCCGGCGCCATTGGGCCCGATGATAGACGTAAAGGGTTTGAAAGGCCCAATGACATGGTGACCCCGATAGGATTTGAAGTCTTGTAGTTCTATGCGAATGAGCGGCATGGTCGAACGAGGGATAGTCGGCCAAATCCTTGCTAACTCTTGACTTCAAGGCGTATAGACGAAAAGCCACAAGTAAGCTGTCATTCCGGCGCGATAGCGTCACATATCTGTGATGTCACGCGACTGCTTTGTTTCCCTTGTCACGCTCTGCTTCCGATTTTCCATCATTGATCGATGATCTCATCTTTGTTCTCATTCGACGTCCTATTACGATGACGGACATAGTCCGGAGATCGTCCGTCTAAAGGGTGGAGTATGAGGAGGGGGGGCAAAATCCGTCCCAA
>JAFREE010000163.1:0-54696 GCA_019400425.1 Hymenochaete sp. R1
GTTCGTATAGTGCAATCGAACACCCGTTCAGATTCATACTGCGTGACGAAGCAAACCAACCTCCGGCTTGAGATCAAGACTCAAGCCTAACAGGTGGACACAATGATGACGAAGTGTCAAACTACACGAACATTGATGACATAAAGCGCAAGTATTTAGGAGCAAGAGGAAAGGATACATTTAATCTTACAAGTCACTTCTGTACTACAACATATCCAATTTCGAGTTCACCAAGACCATGTCCCCAGCTGCCCCACCGCCCCCTCATAATCAGCCCGGATCGTCTCAATGACCTTCCCGTCCCTCGGGACGATCCGTGCCTTGTACGGCAGCGGCCTTGAGTTGAAACCGTCCGTGTATGCGAACGTGTCGGGGAGGGAAGGCTCGAGGGCGCCAGTGTCGGGGTTTGGCTCGAGCGCGGGGAGGATGTCGAAAGCCCAGAGGAGGCGGGCGATGTTGATGAAGAGGGAATTGCGCGCGAGGTGCATGCCTGGGCAGATTCTGCGGCCGAAACCTGTGATGAAAGGGGGTGAGCGTGCGATTAGATAAGGTGAATAGAGGCGGGCGAATGGGAAAGTAGTTTAATAGCGCACCGAAGGGGAGCTCGAACGAGACGAGGCGGGGATCTTTTGCGTCAATGAAACGTTCTGGACGGAAGGCATCTGGGTCGGGGAACATCTCGGGGTCACGCATGATGCCACTACATAGAAGATTACTCCCACATTCAAAGGTACATTCTACTTTCAGCACTCACGCAAAGTTGGCAAAAATCGTCGAGCCTTTGGGGATGAACATGCCATCGTACCAGTCATCTGCGACGCTTGCGTGGGGCGTCCCACCGAGGATCGCAACCGGACGCCAACGGAGCGCTTCGTTCACGACGGCTGTGATGTACGGTAAAGAGTCTTGGTCGTCGTACTCGGGCATACGGTCTGGTCCTGCGACGGCGTCGATTGCAGATTGGGCTTTCTTCATCACGTCTGGGAAATGCAACATTGCCACTACAATGGTGTATCAGAGGGGTAGAGTGCATTCGATGATGAGAATGGAATGGAACGCGCACGGATAAACGAGCTTATTGTTGCGGAAGTCTAGTGCACCTTCGTTAGAAACGACCAACGAGCGTATATCAGCGAACGAACGTACCGTTTCGATACCGGCCCCAAACGGAGAAGATACGGAATAAGCCAGGAACAAATCATCCATGCCAATTTTCTTCTGGTTTCGGAGAGCTTCGCCTGCGAGACAGTCGGGAAGCATTCCGACGTCCATTCGTCGTTTCACGTCATCGAGCAGGTTCGTGAGTAAGTCAACATCTCGCTTCTTCCGCAGTTCAGGCTCTCGGCGGAACCATTGGAGTTGTTTCTTTGTGACTGGTCAGAGCTCAGGTCGTGTAAGGCACGCGAGGGTGCTTACTGGAAGCTTGAGCAGCCACGGAAGTGACTCTACGATATACTTCCCGGGGATACTGGTTACATTTGTGAGTTATCGTTTATGAAAAATGAACGATACCCGGACTTACTTTACGCTACGGACAATATGCTCGTCTTAGCAAAGAAGTAATCTGTAAGTCAGGGAATAAGAAGCTCACCTTGTCAGATCTGCACAGTATATTTAGCATAGAGTACAGAGATCCAAATCACCCACTGGTACTTACATGCCATTGACTCGTTCATCTCTCTCACGATCCATTCGTCCGTGCTTTCAACCCGTCGACCGTAAGTGACTGACGTCACAACAGATGCCGCATACCTTAGAAAAAGTAAATGATCGCATCTTACAAGGAGAAGGGTATTCATGGATAATTTACCTCTGGATATGAGCCTCAAACGAGTCTGGATCGTTCACCAATTGTTGCATAGCAACTTTCGACTCTAAGGACTGGATGGCCTTATACTTCATAGCCTGGCGCGAATGAAAACCGGAGTGAAGAATCTGGGCGGTTCAGTTGTTAGGATGAGATATTGTCGTGCGGTTCATTTCACAAGTTAAGAAATCATACCTTGCGCCATTTCCTCCATTCTTCGTTATTTGGCAGCATGAGCCCACGAAGGTTATCTGATAGGATCTCGCCGCTAACACGGAGAGCGAAAAGTCAGCCGATCTATCCGTGGGTGCGGGGTGGGAGAACAAATGGATTCTGACTTACGACATGATGTACCGGGGCCTGCTGGAGTAGATTTCGGACCTTTTCTCGAGCAAGTCCCAAGCAGGCTGAGCTTTCCCGAGTACTACGTGATCATGCTGCCTTCAGAGTAGAAAACAAAGCTGGCAGAGCGAACGAAACCCACCTATCGTAGGCGTGCTTCCGAGGAACAGGGAGATGACAGGGCCTGGATGACACGATGATGAGCTGGTTTTCGAACAACTAAAATGAGATATATACGCACCATACTTCTCATTCAAACGAGCGAACGTCCACCAAGGTTTTATGGCTGGGATTTGGTTCGTGTTTCCGACGAAAGGTATACCGACAGGTCCTGGAGGCATGTTTCGGCGGGCATTGTAGGACTTCCATAGGGAGTGGACGGCGTAAAGCAACGTAATTGACAAGCCCAACATCCAGGGCTTCAAATCCAAAAACCCCAGTGAGTAATGCATGACCGGTATGAGTGCTAGGCTGGAGTAGAAGGGTCGCTTGAGAATCACAGAAATGAAGTCCGGTGAGAATGAAATATATGTATGGACGAGATTGCGGAGAAGTATTTTATCCGTCGCCGAATCTTAGTCTTCGTTCGTAGTCTCAAAAAAAAGGTACGGTGGTCGCCGTCCGAGAGAATTCATTACGGCGCACCGGGACGTCGACATCGGTGAGGGGAGGAATATCTGATTAGACTCATGGATCCGGTGACCATTCCTTATCGATTGTCTCTGAGTGTCTGAGTGCTGTACCATCAGACGACCATTGAAAGAAAGTATAATCTTTTTCGCGGAATCTTCCTCGTCTAGGCCATCTGCAGAACAGAGTGAGACATAGTTTAAAAGTTGAATTAAAAGGCGAGAACTCCTAACGAAACGGAAACATTGGTGGTCACAGTAGAAAAGCAGAGATTGAGAGAGGAATTTAGCGCGCCGAAGAAAATGTGCATTACGTAATATTTTTGCTCTGTAATCTACATGTCGTCAGACGAGCTGAAAGTAAGACTGTCCTTGCTTTTGTTGCTTCAAGTTCCACTAGTAGGATCAATCCGTGCTACGTATTTAATTTTATCACTTCTCGCTGAGAGAAGTACAAATGTCCTGATCTATCATTGTTGACAAGGATGGCAAGATCAATGCGTTCGCCGCTTTCCCTGACGTTTTCATCAAGTTGATTGGCCTAACGGCGTACAACTCGGAGACCTTCGCTTCAGATGATTACTTTCTCAGCAACTGTATGTCGTGCATCTCTGGACATTGACAAAATAACGTACTAACGCTTTTGATTAGACCCTTCCTTAGAGGAAATTGCGGCGGTCTGTTTCATTCGCTATTGTAATAGCTAGGGTTTCATAAACTCTCACAGTCAATTCAGCTCAAAATAGGCGCTCAACCTCTGCCAGCGTTGATATCAGAGTGGTACGAAGCCTCCATCTGATGATCGCATCATTTAACAGTCTTGTTGAATGAATGCCGTCAATTTACGCCATATGAAGCGATCCCACGCTTTTCGGGCCTCTTTTAAGATCACTGAAATCTCGCACTTATCTCGGCACCTCACGCACACCTTGTCTACCTTGTTGGCAAATCATGCCAACACCACAACCTCGCTGAACATTTGGAGGAGCATCAATCTGAGGGAAGGAGATTCCATCAAGGTAGCCTTTCTGTGGGAGTCCGGCGTTTCTTTTGGCAATTAAACTGAGTCCGGATTCTCACCTCTATCCTACTTCGCGTACGTTGGATACCGCAAATAGGTGCGTCCGCGGCTCTTCTGAGCTTCCCTTGCGGGACTGACTCTCTTGAGAACGTCCAGCTTTTCGCGGCATGGTTCCGCATTTGCCTGCAGGACTTATTTTAGCCTACTTTTTACGGGATCAGCGCCAGCTTGACGACATGCACATTCGGCGAAGGAAGCAAGTTGCTAAGAGGGCCAGCCAAATGAGTGCGGAATATAGGGCGAAGCACAGCCAAACGAGCGAAGAATCAAGAGCATGTGCTATAGTTGGCAGCGCTTCAGGTCGATGCCTTTTGGTCATCGCTTCCATCTGTTATGGCTCTCCATCATTCAGATTCTCATGGCCACTCGACGCAAGATATCAGTCTCAGCTCATCGTCGTCGCGCCCTGGCTCCCATTTGACTTCCCTACCAACACCCTCCATTCCTCTCCCCCTTTCTTCCCGGTGCTAGTCTATCCTCCGCCGCCGTGGAAGCCGAAGGCGGATCTGAGCGTCGCACGCTTAAAAGCAAAAAGGCTTGCAAGCTGGCATCGTCTCTCATTCCTTGCATTTCGTTGACATCAGAAACAATGCTGTCCTTCATCAACATGGGCACACGCAAGAAGCGTCGCCGTGCGCAGAAATCGCAGGTGCAATCATCTTCGGCTCCTCACAGGCCAAAGCGTCCTTTTCGAGGTTCTGATTCCTTCCTCTCTCCGGGGTCGACAGGAGAAATCGTTTCGCGGCGTAGGTCCACAAGGCACGGTTCAGACGTTCAGAGTACTGGTGCTACTGTGGGAACAGGTCTGGTCGACAACGAAGTTCAAGCAGATGTACATTGCTCACCAGCGATCGAACTTGAGTTTAAGCACGATTCGCTAATGGAATCGTTTCCGGAGGGTTTTTTGAAGGACGGAGCGGGAAACAGAGCGAGTCCTGTATCTAGAGGGTTGCAATCACCACAAGGCTTGCAAGTTCGAGTGAGTTATTCCGTATTGTTTGGTTTTTGAGCTGTTGCGGAAACGAATGGTGGATGAAATATACACGGACCCATGCCCGAGCCATTCATTGCCTATGTAAGGTCAGAGTTGCCGATGAGTATAACATCTTTGACGGGGATGAACCTTAACGCACTGGATGATATTGCTACTCCAGCGATAGCTTGTATCCGAGAACCGTTACCCCGCCGCAAGCCCAATTTAGTGTCTTCCTTTTCACGCTAACACCTTTTCTTAATAGGAAAGAGAGGCAACACGTCCGAAGCCTAAAACGCGCGTGAGTATCGTTCAGCTCATGATCAATAGATAAGTGTTCACGAGTGGATTTTGCAGAAACGTTCTTCAGACATGACCCGTCGGAAAGGAAATACGCTGACGTTGACACCGATACAAATTCCTCCACCTCCATTGCCGCCACAGACTGAAAGATCGGGTATTATTCGAGAGAACAGACGTTCAGAAACATTGTCGCAGGTGTGGGCGTCGGACTCGGAATTGTCTCCTGTGTCTGGCATCATGGAAGCTCGAGAGGTCTTCACGAAAGCGTTCACGTTCAACGCTAAATCAGCTGTCGGAGCTGTGGACAGCGCTGCGAAAGAAAAGGATGCGTCTCCACGCATGTCGCGACAAGACTCGGCGACACTTCCGAGGGAAGCTTTTTGGGAGCTTTCGCAGTCCTCCGCCTCTTTATCGCGCAAGAGCTCGGCCCATTCAATGAAGAGGAGGAGGCGTGAACCCGAATCAGTTGATTCGCCCCCACTCGCTACCATGCCGGTTCTGCCGTACTTCATGACAAACAACTCGGAAGGACATGACGAGCCAAAGACGCCTCCCGAGCGTTTCGATAGTAGAAACAATGGATTGGCTTCGTCAAGGAATTATCTTCATATAAAACAGCTTCCGGCACATCGAGTGTCTAGAATCACTGAAGTCGATTATGAGACGTCAATTCCCTCGCTGTCTCCTCCACCGTCTGGATCAAGTCTTTCGAAAAGCTCTTACTCTACTCCTTCGCAGTACTCGACCTTCAGTCGCTCTCCGGGAAGGTCTCCGGCGAACTTGCCGTTGCCACCTTCATCTGTAGCGAGTTCCAGTGGATCAAATCATGAGCGACCATTTTTGTCGGGGCTGGACGCCGTGCGAACCCTTCAGCAAGGCGGACAGAAACAAGATAGAGATGGTGCCACTGTTCATCCTGCGAAGAGTGTGGCAATGAGTCCCAAAGTGAATCGAATTGGCATTGCTCCTGCTAAACCCACTGTTGCTCCCCTCAGCTTCGTTCGGACGCGGACTCAAAGAAGCTTTTCCACATCGCAAGCCGCATCACCGCTGCTAGCTGCTTCGGAACCTGGTGAGTGATCAATCGATTTGACCGAGCTCCGTTGTCGTGAATGCTCACGAAATTGCTTTTATCTAGAGAGTGAGCGTCCGGCAACAAGCCCCGGCTTATCTCCTCAAGATTACATTTCAGATCCCAATGAATCCGTAAGGAGACCTCTCGCCCGTTCAGAGATGGGTGGTGAGGAACGAAGTCCCGTATCGGACAGCAAATCCAGACTTTCGAGTCAACCTTCTGATCTTCTAGACTTATTCATCCGTAACAGCCATATGACATCAGCCTCCATGGCCCGTCATCGTCGAAAAGGATCCGATAGCGCTCCAAGCCCAATATTCATCACACCTCAGAAGAGTTTCCGGTACTCATTGGTCAGGGAGGAGGGCGATTCATTCTTCGGCGCAGAGTCTCCGACCAACAAATCTGGCGAATCCGACTCAGCCATGATACAGACTTTTCCTGAAACTCCCGATTTATTCACGCCTGATCGTGCGTCTAGTTCGTTCATGTCGAAGCACATGTCCCGATTGCGGTCCTTTTCGAGCCTTAGAAACTCGGGGAACAAGTCGAATGGTCATGCGAATGACACGATCCAAGAACTGCAAGAACCCGCAACACCGGCTCACCCCGAGCATCGTTCTCCAAAGGCTTCGTCGCCATTATTGAGTGCCGGTCCCAGTGATAGTCCTCTTGTTTCTCCTATGGGAACTCCACCTCCGGTGACACCAGCTTCGCCTGAGCCAACAGCTTCAGGTAATCGATCTTCCTCAGTATTTCTAGAACCATCTCTTCGTCGAAAGACGATACATTCACGACCGCCGTTACCCTTTGGCCCACGCAAGCAGAGTACGCAAAACCCCGCTTCGGCACGTTCTCGACCTTCCCTTCTTTTCCAAGCTCGGCGATCAACAAACAATGACTCCAACAACCTCCTAGGCGTCGCAACCTCCGTCATGCATCTCAAAGCGGAGACTTCGTTTGAAATACTACCAAAGGCACAAGTCAGTCCCAGTTTTCGTACAACATCTATAGCGTGGCGAGGATATACACTGGAAGGTGCAAAATGGACGTTCTCGCCCACTGAGCTTCGAGACATTGTCCGCGATGCTATCGAGAGCACTTCACGTTCTACGTTCATACGATTACTACACCCAAATATCCTGAATCAAGCGCTTCCTGAAGAACTAGCCAGGCTAGCGAAGAGGAAGGAGGAAATACAACACGAATACAAATTCCAGTCGCGTCGTCGGCATTCCATGACGCAACGTTTGATGTGCCTTGCATCCGGCTCGCTGAAAGTAGTGCAAGCCAATGTAGTGGAGCTTATTCGAGAACTTTCGAACGCGGAAACTGAGTGTGATCGACTTGCGGAAGAACTGCACGACGTCAGCAATCAGATATCTCAAATCATCCATGTTATGGATGTGCATCAATCGAGCGCCCTCACGCTCGCCCTTCGGAAATTGAACTCAAGTTTGTCACGCCAGGCTGAGCAGATGCGCGCTCTGGAGGGTGAGATTTCGAACTTGCTCGCTGAGAGACAAGACGCGTGGCGAAAAGCGGAGGAATTAGAGGAAGAGCTCAATGCAGTTTTGGACCAGAATGCGATGAGTAGTAAGAGATCGAGCCGTGTCTCGTTGGCTCGGAAAGGGAGCATGAGAGCTAGCAAGGCTGGACTTCGTTTGTCTGGATATTCTCTAAAGAGGAGAAGTCAGCAATCGACTTATGCATTCAGCGACACCGCTACTAGTGAACGCTCGACATTTTCTTCGGATATCATTCCCCCTGTCCCTCCTTTACCCGAAATCGGCGCTGTTCGCGCGGAACGCAATGCCGACGCGACGGGGAACCTGTCTTCAAAACGTGAGTAAACTTGTATATTTATGTGTTGTGCTTGTTTTCACATCTCACGTGCAGCTCTGCCATCCGGATGCTCGGCCACAGAAGTTCTGTATCATGCTGTATACGACCTTCTTGGCATACAGAAGGCAGACCGCCCCTCCCTCTCTCGCTCCCGGCCTCATTCCGACATCTGCATCCCACCGCCATCTGAAACCCGTTTTCTTGGTCACGATCCCATGGTTCGTTTGCGCTCTGGCTCGCTCTCGGATGTCACGAAGAATGTCGACGGAAATCCAGAGGTTAGTACAAATAACTATGATCTGCCTTGAATGGTGATCTGAAAGATGGTTTCTCATCTCTGTCCAGGCTCAAGCTGACGCCATCTTGGCAACAATTGCCATGGGAGACTGATCTTTCCCTTTCAAATTGTCGCTTTAATTTCGTTTTGTTATTGGATAATTTCTGGCCCATTTCTAATTTCTATTTCTTACCTTCCCTACCACTCTTTTTCTGGATGATCTTAACTTCTGTGAAGTTTAAACCACATCTGTTAACATCGGATGCATGCTACTTATTCTACTCTTCGGACTTTGGCTTCGATGTTAACAAGCAATCAACGACTATCATTCTTCTGCATGGTTTTGTAATTTGTAATTTTTATTTTTATCGAGTTTGAATTCGAAGACCGTAGTTACAGATCGACGGATTTTTTTTGAAAACCTTCGGTGATCCATGTGCAACCTAAGTTTCGGCTTGCTTTTTCATTACACGAAAATAGCGCGTTTCTGTACCTGAAGCAAAAAAAAAGGCACGAACATTTCCATCGCTTGAGCTCAAGCAGCGTGACGTGCGGGCGCGGGATCAATTCAAATTCCGCAGACGCGTTCCAACTCCGACACGCGGTAAGATCACGTGTATTTGTTGCCAGACTGTGTTACGGCCCGTTGGTTGCTCCGTTGCTGTGCTTGTGTGACGCGCGTCTGGTCTAGATCTTGGTGATGGCTCCGGAGCTTCACCAGAGGTTGCTGACATCGAATCTCACTCTTCCACACTCTAGTCTTCTACTAGCCGCTGGATGGCTGTTTCAAGGGAGAATCTGGTGAGCTAAGGCTTTCCCAAAAACATTTCGACTGGGTTCTTAGACACATTCACCAGTGGAACAGCGGTCATGACGAATCTGTGGAAGTGAACCAGCGTGCACTCATTGACAAGGTTCTTGCTCGTTACTCAGGAGAGTTCACTGGTACGCGAAATTAATGATGCGTGCTTGATACCAAAATCTGCACTGAATCATTCTCTAGTGTTCAGAGAGCTTCTTCAAAATTCTGATGATGCCGCTTCGAAGGTTGTCGAGATACACTTCGACACCCGGCGGTTTATCGACAAGGGAGTGGTAGAAGAAAGAGGGGAGATGACTCCGGGAACTCCTGACCTAAAGGGAGCACATGTAAGCAAATGCATCGAGAATTGCTTTAGAATTGCGGTTGATCATATTCAAGATAGCTCGTTGGACATTCAAGAACAACGGTATCATATTCCGTGATGAGGACTGGAGCCGGCTGAAAAAGATAGGTACGCTATTCCAAGCGCGTTGACTTTACCTTCTCTAATATCTTGCATTAGCTGAAGGAAATCCCGACGAGGAGAAGATAGGAGCTTTCGGAGTTGGTGAGCACGTTTGGGCATATAGATTAGTCTAGCTGAGCTGAGTGCCTACCACAGGCTTTTATAGCTTATTCTCTGTGACCGACGAACCGTTCGTCACTTCTGGCGGTGAGCATGGCTCATTCGCTGTTCTTTATCGTCTAATTAGTTCTAGAGCAATGGATGGGTTTTTATTGGAAGGACAAGAAAGACCAACTTTTTGCTCGTCGTGGAACGTTACCCGAAGCTTCGGAGTGGACTTCTTTTGAGATGGAACTGCGCGAGCCGACACCGATGCCGGCGCCTTTTGATTTTATTCGCTTCCTGTCGTCATCAATCACCTTTATGGTCCACCTACAAGAAGTCAAAGTGTTCTATGACGAGCACATGCTGGCTTCGCTCTCGAAGAGCCCTGATCAAGCCTCACCTATTCCTATCCCTCGTGGACTCAAGACAACAAGTCCCTCTAGAACCATGGTCATCACATCGATAACTTCGACTCGTACGTTCTTCATTCTGTTAAGCTGTAGTGGACGTGAACTCATCTATCCTAGCCCTTCATATTGAAGCAAATGTCGCACATTGTGTCTATTCTTCGGGCTCTACTAAAGCACGGTTGCTCTCGCAAACTGTCAAGGCCCTCACGCCAGCTGCTGCAGCCGTGTCCTCCGGATTTTTTTCCTCCCTATTTTCTTCGTTTACGGGCTCAGCACAACCGGCCACGCCCCAAATCACTCCAGCTTCTGCGCCCTTGTCAGTTCAAAAAGATCGGGACCCCATGGAACTCATTTCGTCGAGCGTCGTTTTGCATATATTCTCTGCGAATGTCAATGTGCGGCTTGACAAGAAGATGGTCACTGAGCTTCAACGCGCAACGAAAAAGAATCCTCCGAACCATCTTCGCTTTGATTTGATCTACGTCAGTACCGTGCCTCTGAACCTAGAGGAGAACTCACCAGAAATATAGACGGGTAAATCTGAATACGATGCAAGTAAGGCTGAGGATGAGAAATACAACCAATCAACGGGAAGTATCTTTCAAGGATTGAGGGCGGACCTCGAAGGGTAAATTCTTTTGCTTCCATATTGACCGGGTTAGTGACGAGGTACCTATATAGAACAGGTACAGCAAGAGTCTTTATCGTGAGTATACTATGTCAAGTCTCATTTCGACCCTTCGAGTAAAAAATAACAAAAAAGGGACATGCCACGGCTCAAACGACTGGTCTCGGTGGGCACATGGCTGCTCGTTTCATTCCGACTGTCGAACGAGAGTCGATTGACTTACAGTGAGTCACGTACCCAGACCTCAGGCGTGGCGCTGATATAACCTCCAGGGACCGTAATGTATCTTGTAAGTGGTTCAGTTCTTTTACGAACTATGTTGCTTACAAATACCAGTATGGAATAAAGAGCTTTTGTACGTGGGAGGATTTCTTTCTAGGGTAGCGTATGAGACGGAGATGGTAGCCATCCAAGAGCTTTGGAAGGCTTCTGCTGAATCTGGGCCGGTCGACGAACAGATCAAAACCTGGTTGCAGAATCGCTGCCTCCATGCTCTCAAATTCTTCACGTTCCATCCGTCTACACCTTCCGCAGTTGTATCAAACCTTTTGGAGGGTTCTTTCTTCTCCTGTGCAATCACTCAACCATTCTCAATCATTTCGTCTACCGGTGTCAAGAGCGCTGCTGACGTCCGCATACCCGATCCAACCTTCTCATTTCTTACGCAGCTCCCCGTTCTGTCAAAGGATATCGTTACTGGCGCACAGATGATGGTCGATGCCCTTCGAACTAGAGGATTGATCAAAGAAATCACGTTCTCCGATGTTCTCACCGAGCTCCGTGCGCGGCCGCTTTCCGAATCCGACCTGATATCTTGCATCAAATGGTGGGTCAAACTATGGGCAAATGGTTCTAGCGTGCAGGCGAACTTGCCCCAAGTTCGACAACAGCTCATCGAAGCAACGCTCCTCTCCATAGGGGTCGGAACACCAAACGAGAAGATTATTCCATTGGCCCAGATCAGGACGTTTGTGAACATGTCGGCTATGGGATCGATTATTCCACTAGAAGCGCCTTTGCCTGATCACACGATACCGATTGAGGTCAGCAAATCTTTGCCAGCGCAAGACCTTGCTTCTGCCTTTGGATGGCAACAAATGTCTGTCCTTGATTGGATGAAGAACATTGTGGCCATGGTAGATGAAGCAAAGTATCCGGAGTTCGATTTAACAACCTCAGCTATTTGGGCCGAGCGCGTCATAGTTGCATTAGCTAGAGCATGGCCTTCCATTTCCAATGCTCATCACATGGAAATCTCGACTCTACTCAAGGATAAGACATGCATTCCGACGCGTTCTGGCATGAAGCGTCCCGGGGAGGCTTATTTCCCAAACGCGCATGTTTTTCCGGACCTGCCTGTTGTCACGCTCCCCAAAGGCACTGTTGTGAAAGGTAACATCGAGAAAGTACTCGAAGCGCTCGGAGTACGCCGGCACGTTGAGCTGCAGATTGTGTTCAATCGGTAAGCCGTAATTTCGTATGTCTTGGGAGCTTCTTACAATAATGTCCTTTAAAAGGATGGTCAAGA
Source organism: Hymenochaete sp. R1 (assembly GCA_019400425.1). Classification (NCBI taxonomy): domain Eukaryota; kingdom Fungi; phylum Basidiomycota; class Agaricomycetes; order Hymenochaetales; family Hymenochaetaceae; genus Hymenochaete; species Hymenochaete sp. R1. The sequence goes on from JAFREE010000163.1 coordinate 12,272, forward strand.
CGGGTGATTGGACGATTGCAGATCTTATCAAGTACCTTGTCGCCGTACAACAGACGCTGTCACCTCTAGAAATGGACCGTCTGAAACAAACGTCTGCCTTTCCTAAAGAGCTGACACTGGAAGGCAATGAGACGACGGATCAGACAAAGCGCTACAAAGCAAGCGAGCTATATGAACCCACCGATTCTCTGCGGGAACTAAGGCTCCCCATCATCGATTGGGGAGTACAGACGCGTTGGCGCTCGTATTCAGAAGAAGGTCGGTGGCCGCCACTCTTAAAAAGTCGTACGACTAATGGTATCATCCAGCGAAATTTTTGTTCTCTCTTGGCTTGCGTCGATCGCCACCTCTCTCAGAGCTCTTCAATATAGCTGCCGGAGGTGACGAGGTTCTAGCATCGGCAGCCTTGAAATACTTTGTGGACAACATCGCGAAATACCCCGATTATGACCCACAGGACTTCAAGAACCTTCAATTTGTACCGGCGATAAATGCTGATGGTAAAGTCGTCAAAGGTACACCGACGGAGGTCTTTGTCCATTCCGACGCGTCTGTGCTTAAATTCCTGGTCGTCCATCCCAGCATCAGAGACTTTGCGTCTGACAAGCTAAAGCTTCGGCAACATCCCCCGACGTCCTTGATTTTACCTCTTCTGGAGAAAGACTTCCCTCAAGATACGGAAACGGCGAGAAAATGGTTTGAAGCTTTGGCCGGCCGATTAATGGGTAATATGATTCTTGCTTCTTTCTCCGTAATTTGATGCTAAGAGTCTTTTTTTTACTTTTCTTTTTTCTGAATAGATTTCACACCTGCGCAGCTGAAGAAGCTCGGCCAGATCTCTATCGTTCCAGCGTTGGTGCCTCTGTCTGACTCTGACAAAAGCCGACATCAAATGCTTCCACCAAAAGACTGTTACTTCAAACGCGAAGACAGTGGAAATTTGCATTCCCAGCTTTTCGTATTCGTAGATTTCGGAAGGAAAGCGAACGCGTTTCTAAGCGCTTGTGGAACGCGGCATGAACCATCAGTTGAAGAGGTTGTGCAGATCTTACTGATTGATCCGAAACGATTTTACCGCCTTGCAGGAGGTAAAGATAGGTGTGTGACTCTGTTTGATTCACCTTCGAAAATGTCTGACATACTCTATCAGCTACTTGTCGGAGCTCAGAAACATCGCAGTAAATATTCGACTGCTTCCATCTCCCATCATTACCCGCATGAAAAGAGCCGCCTTTCTACTTGGCACCAGGCGCGTAAAGAAGGAGAAGCAGGGATCGAAAAAGCTGCTTGACGATGCTCTTGACGAGGAAGAGTGGGACTCTCAATATGATTTGATGCGATCTGATCAAGTAGTCATTGCGGACGATACGGGCGCTTTTCAAGTCTTTGGAGATTCCGTATTTTGTGCACCTCAAGAAGATTTGCTTGAAGGTAAGCCGGGGAATATGAGTAAAGATACATCCGACTGAAAGGGGGGGAAATTAGAATTTTATGGATCTCTTGGTTCGCCGCGATTGACCTCGTTGATCAAAGAAGAATACAAGACGACTGGCGAGATCAAAGATACGAAGTTGTCGAGAGACACCCGGGAGCTCATTTTAGAACGGCTTCCTCTTTTCTTGCATGAGCATACGCATGCGCGACCCAAAATTCAATATAGCTGGTTGAATAACGAGAAGAATTTTATGGTCCGCACATTTGGGAAGCTGACCGTACTGAAGTATCTCAACTTTGGAGGTTCTCGATTATCACGTACGCAAGACGCGTCTGCCGCCGTGAAAAGGGTTGGCAACGGGCCGGTGGAATTATGGTTGAGTGGAAATGCTCAAGTTGATATGTATGAGTAAGTTGATATTGCTTGATAGCTTCCTGTGGGTTGATGTTGACCTCTTTTTCGTTTAAAGAGTAGCTATCTCACTGTGCCGTGTACTATTTGACGTCCCGAAAGCGAATGATGCGCTCCTTTTCATGACCATCCTATCGACCGATCTTCGAGCGCTTCGACGTAGAGGGTACAACGGTGTGTCTCGTCCTTCACCAACAGCTTCCATACTGACTCTCTCATAGTTGATCGCATTCTTAAGAAGCAGAGGGCTGAACGCGAAGCCGCCGAGCAGGCTAGGAAGGATCAAGCAAGACAAATGGAGAAACTCCTTTCTGACGTTCAACCACAAATGCCCCAGCATCCAGCGCCACCTATTGCTACCAGTACAACGTCTCCGTTGGCCAAATCACCTGCCTCCCCTGCAACCCCAGGTCCGGCTTTGCAAAATGCATCAGGTCCAGCGAGCCCGGTACCTGATTGGGAAAATAATGAGAACTTCCATAAAAATTCGCGACCCGGCTCGGCTTTCGTGAATCAAATTCAGAACTGGAAGCGCAAATTAGGTGCTCCCGGCTCCACTCACCCCATTCCTGAGCCAGGAAGTGGCTCTATACAAGGCGAAGGTGCAGGCGGTACTATAGCTTCTGGAGGAAGTCGGGATTCTCAGCACAACGTAACTCCACTGAGCAATATCGGTACACGATCTTATAATAGAGTATCGCATAGCTTTCGCTGATTCACTAATCTAGAATCCAACATCAATCAAGCGATTGCCGCTTGTCGAGAAGAAAAAGGCAATGTTCTGCAGAACCGGGAGAGAATGCAGACTGTGAGAGAGACATTGGATGAAGGGTACTGTGATGTGTCAGGCAAGGTCCAAGATCTAGTCAATGTCGGTACGTACATCCATGTGCTAGTGTTTATTTTATTTTCATTGACGACTCGGACAGGCTCTATGTCCGACATCAAGGTATTTGCGACCAAAGGTATGGTACAACTTATCTTCACTCGTGGCACCATGGTTTCTTTTTTTTAACGATCATTTGCTGTTTCCTCTTTTAAACTCCGTCTTGACAGCGGTACCGGATACCTCGAATCTCATCTCGCGCAAACACGATGCAATTGCTCGTTTCATCCATGTCATCCTTCCGCTTCGAACGGTATACGAGCTCCCGCCGACAAGTATTAACATCTTCTACGACCTTGAAGGGGATTCCATTGCGTTTAATCGCAACGCAAGTATATTTCTGAACCTCAGATTCTACGAGGCTTGGCGTATGTGTCGTTGCCCTCTCTGATATGGGTTTTGATTGGTACTGATGTAGTGTCATTACTAGATGACGAAGCTGTTGCTAATGGTGACCGTTCGAAGGCTTTCATCTCTTGGTATGTATCGTTATTTGTGTGTACCTGAAACGCTGTTTGACCATGAGAACCAGGTTCTTCACGTTAGCTCATGAAATTGCCCATAATCTTGTTCAACCACATAACTCTGAGCATGAATTTTATTTTTCATCAATTTGCGAGGCTTATGTCATTCACCTCGGACGCCTTATAGGTTCGTAGACCTGACCTTTGATCAGAAGAGTATGACGCTCTGCGTATTTTCCGGATAATTGACTTTCACAATAACTTATGTGCATACGCAAGTGTATAGATACATGTACTTTATTCTTAATTTCTATGCAAATGAGACAATGTCGTTGCAAGAAAAAGGGACAAATCAAGTTGTAGGTAACAAAAACCGAGGGACAACCAAAGAAAGCCGAAGGGTGGAGTAAATTATAGGATATGTCCAGAGTGTAGCACTCTCAAGCGGATTATTTTGCGAATGACATTCGAGAAGCAGAACGAGAGGGTGGTCGGGATGAGACGCGGGAAGGCTGACGCGTTCTCGGAGCAAGAGGAGACGAACGGAATACTTGCCTAAAAGTTCTGTTAATAATTGTTGGTGCTACGTCACGGCATAAAACTTACTGATCTGCGTTTGCCTTTGTTTCTTTGCTGTCGTCCTGGCTGACCCTTGTCCTGTCAGAGTTATCCGACATGAATGAAATCTCGCCAATCGATGAATTGAAGGAATCGCTGTCAAACGCTCAGCGAAACACGGCACCTCTTGAATCGCACTCAACACTTACTTCGCTTCGTCCTCTTTTTTATCGGCTGAGTCTATGATACGGCGCACGGCGGAGATGTTGCGTGAACTCGCGAATGCGGCCGAGAATCCATCCAATCCATCGTCAGACCTAAGAAATTCCGTAAGAAACGAGCCGTCGATGACGAAGAACACTAGTACTCACGGCTCGCGCGCAGCGTTATAGATAATCTTCAGTCTACGCATACTGTCTTCAGCTGATCCAGGCTCGACGGGAGACGCAACGGAAGAGTTCATAGGGACACCCTTGACAGCTCCATCATTGGCGAGCTCCCCAAGGTCATCGACGACTTCGAAGAAGTTCAAGCGTACAAGGTCCAGCATCTGGCTAATCTTCAAGAAGTCCTGCTTGAGCTTCAGCGGCTTGATGCATTTGAGGTTCGCCGTGTTCGTGAGACCATGCTGAGCCAGATCTTGAGTGAGCTGAACAAGCTGCGAAGCTTCCTTCAGGTCCTCGCGAAGCTTTACGCAGACATGCTTTAGATTGTCGCGGTCGCCAAGTAGCAACGAATGTTCCCTCTGAAGCTTTTCGTGTCGATCCACAACGTGAGACATAGACTGTTTTTGAGATTCCCGTTCGTTCCGTTCGAGATTGAGGGTCGCTTTGGTTTGTTCATGCTGCGTTCTCAATTCGAAATGCATTTCTTTCTCTTTGTCAAGGCTTCCCTGAACAGCAAGGAGTTTGCCCCTGGAGTCCTCACATTCATTTCTGAGGTCCAAAAATGATCGGCGGAGATCCAGGTGAGCGGAGACAAGGATAGACAGTCGATTTTGAAGGTAGTAGACATGGAGGCTAAGTGTATTGATCCTTTTGCACGAAATGGTAACCCATTGAAAGAAGCCCAGAAACATTGCGCGGCAGAGGTCAATTCTGCGCCGTTGACAGCCGTTCAAGTTTCGAGCTGAGGTCATGAATGAGAAAAGACTGTCGTTTTGAAGTGAAAGGGTTTTATGTTGGGATCGTGCCTGTAGATGCTTTGCAGAGAGATCTTCACATTTGCGCACGGAGACTGCATAGTCGGCCTTCATACGGGTCAAAGATGCGTTGACCGAGTTAAACCTAGACTGTAGCTCTAGGAATCGATGCTTTTCTACGGAGAGGCGAGTCTGGAAAGTATCTGTCCTCCGCCGTTCAAAGACATTGCTCGCGTGCTAAAACGTATCAATCGATAATACAGAGCTAATGCTAATGATAGAGACGTACAACGAAAGCCTGTTTAGCCTCTTCCCAGCCGGAAGCACCCCAACCCCTGACTGTAAAGATGGCGAAGATTCCCAGTGCGATAGAGCTCCAGAAGATGTACTGCCTGAACACTTGCTTAACGCATTCAAAGAACGATAGATCGTGTGGCAGTCTGGCCTGAAGTCCGGGTGGCATGAGAATGCAACTCAACAACTCAAGAACAAATACTTGCCCAGAATATGGAAATAATAGCAGGCTGGGTAACGAGGAACAAGAAGGACTCTGGCGACATACTATCCAAGAGAGGGCGGCACATTGACCCATCGGAAGTCATGGTGGATGTGGATGGAGAGTACTGGGACAAGCGCGTCGCGCGTAAGTCAACGCGTATTTTAAGCGGAGTTTGAAAACGTGTCTCAAGCCAGATGTGTTCCCTCCTTTCTTCTTACACTTGAACTCTATTCACCTCCATTTCGAACGCTATCGTTGTAGAACGACAGTCCGAGGGCGGACTTTCTATCCTTGGGGGCCGAGTTGCTACCAGCAGGGTCAATTCATCGTCGTATAACCGAACGATTTGACTAGGGCTATAAAAATGTCTTTGTTTTCTTTTGAAACGTTAGAAGGTCGACGTTTTGTTACATCTCTGATATTCTCCACTCGATAATGGCGAAAGGTTATACTAGACTAAGGCAAGGAAGAGTATGGAAAGCTCGCTCTAGCTAAGAAGTGATCTCAATGGTTGCTGATGTAGTGAGTGGAAAGCGTCAGTCTGTTCATCTCTCTTCGAATGAATCACCCCCAGTCTAACTCAATACATCAGAACGGTCCATTCGCACTGCGTCTTCCAATTACATTTGCTCTTCCATGAGCATAAGAGGAATAATTACCTTCGAACGTTGGCTCAAACGTCCTCAAAGTGTCATGACTTCTAACAACACGTTTCTTTCTCAAACTTCGAAAATGGCAATAGCCAACAACCCTTGCTTCTTCCAGCGCACGATTGAACGGGGCCATAGACTTCGTAGGCGGGTCTGGCGCGGATACGCACATTGAAATGTTAACAGCATTCAACGTCGCCGACGTGCCTGCGACAGGCACTGGGTTGGCGAACGAGACAATTATCGGATATGGTGGACCAGATATATTTCCACTCGAAGATTTCGGTGATTGACCAAATTATGCAATAATCGAAATTGACTCAGAAAATAAGAGGACGAAAATAACATGAAGGGATAGGGTATACAGACGACGCGGGCGAAACGAGAGCACATGAAGAACGAGAAATAATAGCACTAGACAACTTCTAGTAGTGGTAAGTCCTTCTGTCTCTCAATCATGGGACGTTCTCATCCAAGACTTCGCGCTGTAGCGTTTCGCGGAGTTCCGCGTGCTTGAGGTAAGGAGACGATTCCTTGATTTCACTTTTGTTCTGCTAATTCACGCCATTCCAGTCCTTTCGTATAGATTCTCTTTAGTTATCGTATAGTAGTGGTTTCCAGCCATCGACAATAATCAGTATGGAGTCGTCACAGAAGATCGATTAATTCGAGCATCGACGCTTTCATGCGTAACGAGCCAGAGATTCAACTTTTTTCTGTCGTTGACTTCGGCTTTCTTCACGACGTCGCGGACATCAAGGCGACGCAAGCGTCCTATCGTCACATCAACCGCTCAGCGGGAGAAAGTCCGTAATGCATGCTTAGTTACAACAGTTACAACCTCATCCATCCCGTGACATTGCTTCCGTCTCTTATTTCAATCGGCAAATTGTCCGGAGCACTGCCTCGCGGTGTCGGCTTTTCAATTTGATATGAATTGTATGGCATATAAAGACGCAGCTTATTGCTTGTATCCCACACACTTCCTACCCTCTCTAGCTCGCTAATAAATCAATAGCCTACGTGTCATTCGGGTAACTGCTGAATGACTTCACCTTTCCCTCTCCCTAGTAGCCTAACTTCTCATGGAGTTGGACTATGGAAAGCATCTCTCTTCACGCTACTTGCATTGAGCATTTATAAGCTCCTTCGATATCTATACGCACTGTATACGTCACCATTGCGTCAACTCCAAGGGCCGCCCAGCAAGTCGTTTTTGTCCGGGAACTTTTTCCAAGTCCGCAACTGTGAGGCGGAGACAATCAATGGAGGATGGGCAAAGAAGTACGGGAAAGTCATGAGGATCAAGACGCTTGTAGGGGTATGTCATAATTTGTGCTTCAATTTTGTTTTGTACTACGAAATTAACGTTTGTTTCTGACTGAATCAGTACGATGGGCTGTATACCTTCGACACACGCGCTCTGAACCACATATTTACGCACTCTGTTGATTATCAGAAGCCAAAGTCTAGAAACAAGGACAGAGTTCTAGGGGACGGTAAGTATCATTGATAACGATATTCACGGATCCAGTGTTTAATCTCGTTCTAGGTGTGTTATTCGCGGAAGGTATGGTCCGTTATTATTGCCCCCTGAATAATTTGTAATCAACTATGAACGTAGGCGAACAGCACAAGCAACAGGTAAGTTTTAAGTACGACTTCCAAGCGATACCACTCAAACTTTTTTCATGAACTCAGAGGCGCATAATGGTGTGTGAAACGTAAACAAATCTCTCCGAGAAGATATTAAATTATTACTTCCTCAAGAACCCGACATTTGGGCCGGCCGCTATTAGAGACCTCACTCCTGTCTTTCTGAAGAAATCTTGGGAGGTGCTCATTGGAAACTATCGATGGGAAATTAGAACACTAACTCGAACATTTTGTTAGCTTGTCGAAGCGTTCAGGACTCAGATCCACGAGAGTAACGATCATCAGCAAACAATTGAAGTGTCTTCTTGGCTCAGTCGAACGACGCTGGACATCATCGGTCTTGCAGGTACGTGACCGGAGCCGGTTTTGCTCATTGATGCGTTTTCTGACGGCAAAGATAGGCTTCGATTACCGCTTCAATGCGTTGAATGTCCACGGAGAACCTAACGAACTCAACCAAGCCTTTTCGCACGTTTTCTCGGCCCAAGGAGCAGCTAGGGTTATTTTAACCATCTCGAATTTTTTCCCTTCAGTCAGCTTCCTCACAAGATTCGTCGTACGTCATTTCTTCTGCTTCTACTTTACACTCTTTATCTCAGTAGCTGACTGCTGGCAGAGCCATTCTCGGAGAAAAAGCCTAAAGAAGGCGAAGGCGACAATGGCTAGAATCGGGCAGGGATTGCTCGCTGTTAGAAAGGCTGCGGCGACTGACAAAGGCACTTACGAAAAGGGTTCCGAGTCGGCGCTTGAGGAATACTCTTTGAGTGGGCATGATCTTCTGTCGGTACTTGTGAAAGCGAACACAGATACAGAGCTCCCAGCATCGCAGCGATTAACGGACTACGATGTCTTGTCTCGTAAGATGGTAATACTCTAAGTGTCGGAAAAGTACTGAAAAAAATATTGCAGAAGTACCAACGTTTATCGTTGCTGGGCATGAAACTACCAGGTATATTTCAAGCATGAGTATATGCGAGTGGCTATTGACTAACGCGTTCATATAGTACTGAAACGACTTGGTGTCTCTTTGAATTAGCTAAGCATCAAGAGATTCAGAGTCGCCTTCGCAAAGAAATCGCCAGCGTATCATCAGACGAGCCTTCCGCTGACGAGCTCAATGACCTTCCTTTCCTCGACGCCGTCGTTCGCGAGACTCTCCGCTTCCATGCTGCCGTCTCTAATACTTTCCGAGTAGCTCAGAGAGATGATGTTATTCCAGTCAGCAAACCTTTTCAGGATAAAAAAGGGAAGGTGCAAAATGAGATAAAGTATAAGAACAGTATCACTCGTGTCATGACTTAGACGCTGACTGCATTCTATTTTACATCAGAATACGGAAAGGAGACATGATCATCATTCCCATCCTCGCAATGAATATGTTGCCTGATATTTGGGGTAGCGATGCCCACACCTTCAAGTGCGTCCTTATTTCCACTTGCCTTCATAATGCTAACTTCCTCAAAAGCCCAGACCGATGGTCTACTATCCCAGAAGGAGCGACATCAATTCCAGGCGTTTGGGGCCACATGCTTACTTTCCTTGGAGGATCCCGCAGCTGCATCGGATATCGATTCGCTCTTTATGAGTGAGTTGACAGGATGTTCGCTTATATTTCTCAAACATGATTACTCATAACCTTTACTATGATGCCTTGAATGTTCCATAGGATGAAGGCGTTGCTGTTTGCACTGCTACGGTCGTTCCAGTTTGAGATGGCAGTGCCCGACGATAGCTTTACGACAGTCCATTCGGTAGTGTCACGTCCATTTCTCAAGGCCGACATGAAAGCAGGCTCGAAAATGCCTCTCCGTGTAATAGTAAATCCTGCGCGTACATTTGCGGAACCGCATGCCTCAAGGCATTGAATGTAGTTATGTCGATCCCGCTCTCCTCTTTCCATTCCTCTTTTTTCTATAATTACATTCCGCCATCAACGCTATATCATACCCAAGCTTGCAACGATTTCGATACTATTTATCCTTCCTAATTCAGTCTCAATGAAAGCAATACTGGAAAAACTCGCATGGTTGTGTTTGGTTTTGTTGGTCTGAAGACGCGCGTCGATCTGGAAAGTGATGATGTTAGCTAAGTTCAAACGCTAAATTGAGTCTTCATCTCGCCGTCAAGTTTTCTTTCAATTTATAAGACCCCTCGCCGCTCGCACATGTACATTACAGGGAAAGGAAACCCGTCGAAAACCATATCTCCGTGATGATAACAAAGGTGACTCAAACATTTTGAAAGGCGGGAAGAAGCTTAAGAGAACGACCGAGATTTGCTCTGGTTCTGAACCCATATCCCCTTTGCACCGTCTCCTTCGTTACCAGATTATCCACATTTGGGCTGACGCAGCGTTCGAATTGCCCGGGCCCAAAGCCCCAGAGGAATGATCTTGCCTGACCATCAATGTATAGGTCGAGCTCGCACAGCGCCTGTCTAGTCCATTTACCCTACCGTAAGCCAATGACTTTTCACAAACTCGCCATCTAAAGCTGACTCGATTTCTTTTCGTCTTATCGCGCTTCGCGGATCGGTACACCCCTCAGACTTCAACGTCGAAGATGGGAGCATCATTTATTCCCTGTCTTTTCCAACGCGCAGTCTAATGAGGAAGTTGATTTTGGAGTAGAGATGGTGCGTATACGCGGTTTGGAAGGCTAACGATACTCGGCGCTTACACCGTTGCCAGTGCTGGAGCCGGTAATGGCGCTAGGCACCAGAACGAGGATAATCTCGACAACAATGAGAAAATTGCATTTCACAGGCGAAGCGTGAACAGAAGATAACGGAAATCAATTACATAGAATGAGTTGGAGTGAACGCAAGTATGTTAATATCTATCTCTCAGTCTAGCAAAGTTCTCATTCAAAAAGTCGTGTTGTAGCATTTCCTGGGGACCAGCATACTTGACGAAAGGAGGCGATCATGAATTCTTCAGATTGTAGGTAATTTTTTTGGCTACTGCACTTCTTATGACTTTTCTCATGCCCATTTACTCGTGATGTCGTATTGCTTCTATTGTGGATCCCAATCACCAGAAATATGGAGCATCAACTACTCGAGCGCCTGTTGGCCCTGTTCCATGCATGCACAGCACAGCAAGGCAGGCTCGCCCTTTAATTCACGACCGCTCTCACTTCCGCCTTTCCTCAACTCGCACATCAGGGCGACGAACGAAGTTAGAGCCCCAGCGAGAGAAATGCGTAATCCACGCTTACTCAGTGTCTCAGTCGCATCCGCCCGCGAGCTACTGCTGCCGTTCTTGCTTCATCTCATTCAGCAAATTGGCCAAAGCGCTGCGCAGTAACGCCGTCCATTCACGCAACACTTTGATGTGGACTGAAAGGCATACAGTATAAAGACTCGATGGAGTGAAGATGCAGTTGGAGTAACGCTTTGACCATTCACACGTACTCTCCTCCGTTCTTTCTACCTCACCAAATTTACAGCAGCCCAGGTCTCGCTCGTTCGACTGCCAGATGACCTTATTCTTCACTCTCCCTGACAGTCTAACTTCTCATGGATTTGGACTATGGAGAACGTCTCTCATTGCAATTATTGTGTTCAGCACCTACAAGCTTTTTCGATACTTTCACGTCTTGTACACGTCTCCATTGCGTCAACTCCAAGGACCTCCCGGCAAGTCTTTTCTGAGCGGAAGCCTCTTTCAAGTGCGAAACTGCGATGCGGAAATAATCAACGGGGAATGGGTGAATAAATACGGGAAAGTTATGACGGTCAAGACGCTGGTGGGGGTATGTGATTATTCAAATTACATGTTTGTTTCATGATATGCAACTGACACTCGTTTTTTACGGTTCGATAGTTCAATGCATTGCTTACATTCGACGCGCGTGCTTTGAATCATATCTTTTCTCACTCCGTCGATTATCAGAAACCGAAGGGTTTGAGGGACAAGGATAGAGTTTTGACTGATGGTGAGTGGTAATGATAATAATATTTATGAATCTGGTGTTTCACCTCGCTCTAGGTGTGCTATTTGCAGAAGGTACGATTTGAATACGTACCTTTGATCAATTGACGAATCGCTTTATCGTAGGCGAACAGCATAAGAAGCAGGTGAGTTTAAATCTCATTTTCCACATTTCGGCACTCAAGCTTTTTGACTAGAGGCGCGTTATGGTATGTGTACCACATAAATGAGACGAGTGAGCGAACATGAATTGATTCGTCTTAAAGAATCCAACATTTGGGCCGGCTGCCATTAAAGACCTTACTTCTGTCTTTCTGAAGAAATCTTGGGAGGTGATTATATTTTGACCCTTCGCTACTAAAGTCAGAGCAATAACTTTCGAATAATGTCAGCTTGTGGAAGCACTCAGGGAGCAGATACACGAGAGTGACGGTCATCAGCAAACGATTGAAGTGTCTTCTTGGCTCAGTCGAACGACGCTGGACATCATCGGTCTTGCAGGTGAGCAACTGGTTTCATTTTGTTAATCAAAGTGGCTTCTGACTGTGAAGATAGGTTTTGATTACCGTTTCAATGCGTTAAATGCCCATGGGAAACCTAATGAGCTTAGCCAAGCTTTCTCACAACTTTTCGCAGTTCACGGGATAGTTAGAATTATTATGATCATCTCTAGTTTCTTCCCTTCAGCTAGCATCCTCACAAATTACGTCGTACGTCAAATCTTCCGATTCTCTTTCACGTAGAACCTTGACAAATAAGTTGCAAATCATAGGACCACTCTCGGAGTGAAAATGTCGAGAAAGCGAAGATGATTATGAATCGAATCGGACAGGAACTACTTACTGTCAGGAAGTCTGCTGCCCCTGCTACAAGCACTTCTGGAAAGGTTTCCGAGTCGGCGCTTGAGGAATTCTCTTTGGGTGGACATGACCTTTTGTCAGCGCTCATGAAAGCGAATATGGACACAGAGCTCCCTGCATCGCAGCGATTGACCGATTCCGATGTCTTATCTCGTAAGCTTGCAATATTTTGGGAATCCGGGAGCGGGCTAATAAGGAATCATCGCAGAGGTACCGACGTTTATCCTCGCCGGACACGAAACTACCAAGTACGTTTCAAACATGCAAAGAAAATGTCGACTAACGTAAAAGCAAATAGTACTGAAACAACTTGGTGTCTCTTTGAATTGGCCAAACATCAAGATATTCAGAGTCGACTTCGCAAAGAAATCGCCGGCGTGTTATCAGATGAACCTTCCGCTGACGAGCTCAATGACCTCCCTTTCCTCGACGCCGTGGTTCGCGAGACTCTCCGCTTCCATGCTGCCGTCCCCAATACTTTCCGAGTAGCTCAGAGAGATGATGTTATTCCAGTCAGCGAACCATTCTTCGATAAGAAAGGGCGGGTGAGGAATGAAATAAAGTTGGTGAAACATTTTACTTCTATGTTGTTTCAAATGCTGACTGCATTTTATTCTACATTAGAATACGTAAAGGAGACATGATCATCATTCCCATCCTCGCAATGAATATGTCGCCCGATATTTGGGGTAGCGATGCTCACACCTTTAAGTACGCCCTTATTGCCATTTGCCTTCAGTATACTAACTTTCGCGAAAGCCCAGATCGATGGCGCACCGTCCCAGAAGGAGCTAAATCCATTCCAGGTGTTTGGGGCCACATGCTTACTTTCCTTGGTGGATCTCGCAGCTGCATCGGATATCGATTCGCTCTTTACGAGTGAGTTACCACATAATCGATACCCTCTCGGTGATTAGTCACTCACGAAATCCTGTGACGATTCAAACTTTTGGTAGAATGAAAGCATTGCTATTCACTTTGCTGCGGTCGTTCCGGTTTGAGATGGCCCTTCCTGCCGACAGCTTCACAACAGTCCACGGGGCAGCATCACGTCTCTTCCTCAAAGCCGACATGAAAGCAGGTGCGCAAATGCCCCTCCGTGTAATCGCGAGCCCTGCGTAGGCATTTGCGGTGTCGTGGGCTCTGAAGAGTTGTCATTGGTTGAATCAACGCCATAGGATTGTTGATCCGAGGCTCTTTTTTTATCGTGAACTTAAACTCACTGAATTTTTTTCGCTCCACCCACTTGATTTCTTGTAATTTCTTATTGAAGACAGGTTGACTCCGAGTCTCGCTTGTTTGTGTTTAATTCCGTTGACCAACTCGTGTCAGTCTGGAGATTGATGATATCATATTTGTCATGTCGCAGACTTGAGAAACCGTCTGTTGTTTGATCTCCCAACCCACCATCGGCGTGATTGATGCTTAGCCTTGTTTTTTTTAAACCCCTTTGCACGCAAGAAAAAGCTAGACACCCGGGATCATCCCTCAATGACTTCTTCCGTACCTTATTTACTTCTGGAAAAGCCTCTGCTCTTACTGCTGACGTTTACAAGCTCGACGTTTGGACAAATGCCTTATTCACTTCTCTTTTGCGTTAGTTATTTGGTTCGCCGAGTACATCATTCTGGACTGGAAACATACTCCAAGTCCGAAATTGTCGACCGGAAGCCGTTGATGGTGAGTGGGAGCGCAAGTACGGCAAAAACATGAGGACAAAAACAATTAAGGGGTGAGCTAAGGGCCTACGATGAAGAATGACTTGATCCACGTGGCTGAACCATCCTTGTAAGAAGGGGAAAGTGTAAAATTAGATTCGGTTTTGCTTGTCCACTTTGATTATACTTTTTTTTTCATGGATGTAGTCGTATCGGTCAAGGATTTGAATTTTTACAATAGGATAAAGGTCTCTTATTTACGCCCTTGCTCTCGTTCGACTTTGAGATGTCGGCTTCGAGAGAGATGGTATCTTGAAAGCGACGATAGTGGAGCCTCGGCCATATTTGAAGGCGGACTTGAAAGCGAGTCCGCTTCCGCTCACGCCGTATATGGCGCAGAGTGTAAACAGAGCCATTAAAGTTGAGATACGATGGACCGACCGAGTAACATTAGTTCAAAATGCTTCATTTTATTCATCTTTGTTAGAAATGTATCTTGTTATTCGCCTGGTATTTTACAAGTCCAAAGTAATTTTGATTTTGTGAGAGGCGATCGTGCATACTTAAAATTCGTTCGTTATCCACCATCCTCAGCAGAGAAGAGAATGATAGAAAATGTCCCAATCACTTTCCTACAATATCTCCAAGCTGAGTTTTTGGTATTGCAGCCTCAAAGGCCCTCCGCTTCAATCTTGTCTCTGTAGCTTGTTCATAAGCAAATGCCAAACCAACGAGATCAAATTCGGAGAACGCCGTTCCGATGAAGGAAAGTCCAAAGGGGACGCCTGGGGCGGGGTAGACGGTGAGAGGACCTGCGCTGGAGATGGTGACATTGGCAGGGTAGAAACCCAAAGGGAC
The DNA here is from genome assembly GCA_019400425.1 of Hymenochaete sp. R1. Classification (NCBI taxonomy): domain Eukaryota; kingdom Fungi; phylum Basidiomycota; class Agaricomycetes; order Hymenochaetales; family Hymenochaetaceae; genus Hymenochaete; species Hymenochaete sp. R1. The sequence continues at coordinate 27,282 of JAFREE010000163.1, forward strand.
GGTCACGATTGGATATCCGGCGACCGCTATTATGGGGGTAGAAATACACCATGCGTGATGAAAATTGGAATGTGAGCTGAGCGAAGAATCCAAAATGCAGCTGGCAGTATGTCACAATACGAACCTGCTGGGACGGTGGTGAAACCTTCCGCAGGGAGAAGTAAGGCAGTGAGATTGTTAGCTTGGAGAGCAGCGTCAATGCCACGGGTGGCGCCAAGGTCTTTGTCGGAAGCGAGCGCAGCGAAGTAAGTCTCGTTCATGCCTGTGGTTGCCTCAGACTCTATTAATCTGTATTGAAAAAAAGAACAACAGGTAAATCGCAGAATTGAAATGGTTAATTATTTAGCTTTATCTGTTCCTTTGAATGCTTGTGATGCAATATGCAACTTACTCTGATTGGTCCGTGAAATTTGTGGGTTCTTCGAGAGAGGGATTGGCGTCGTCAAATGCAATCAAATCTGCAAGAGTACGAACACCACTCGGGTTCTTGAGCAGAGCGGCAAAATATGCGTTGAGTTGGATCTGTAAACAATGTTCAGCGTCAATGATACCATGCCTTCCTTCGCCCTTTCATATGGCTAACTCGCCTTGAAATCTACATCCAATACAATTGTCTCGTTATTGCTCCTTAACAGCTCTTCTGCACTCGGGAAATCCACCGGGTCAACTACTGTCGCACCAAGCCCTCTGATCACTTCCAACGCTTCCTCGAAAGCAACGCCTACACTCGGATCATTACCCGAAACGTTCTCACTCAGAAAGACGCGCGGTACTCCGATGCGCGCGCCTGCGAGAGCATTTTTGTTGAGGGCTTGCGTGAAGTCTGGGACTGGGCTCGGTTGTGCGAGGGTGAAGTTATCATTTGGGTCTGGGCCAGCAATGATAGAGAGGACGATGGCGGCGTCGGTAACGGAACGGGTCATAGGACCGACTGTGTCTTGGTGCTCTGATATAGGGATCACTAGAAAAAGAAGCGTGGTGAAGCGCAGAGCAAAAACAAAGCGCGGGTATGACGATACCTCCTGCTCGAGACGTCAGACCGACTGTCGGTTTGATTCCAGCGAGATTATTATGGTCGGTAGGGCAGGTGATACTCCCGTCTGTCTCTGTTCCCAGCGACACAGTGACAAGACCGATGGAAGTTGCGATGCCAGAGCCTGATGAGGAGCCGCATGGGTCGGCATTGGGGAAGTATGCATTCGTGGATTGGCCTCCCCGACCTGTCCAGCCCGATGCGATATTTCCACGGAAGTGAGCCCACTCCGAGAGGTTTGCTTTGCCTTGAAATTTTGGTTTTGCATAAGCAGGACACATTTTCGCAGGATTAAGTAAGCTCGAAACTTGCCTAAAATGATTGCACCTGCAGCTCGTAGGCGCTTCACGACACCAGCGTCATCAGGGACAACGGAGCCTAACAAAGCAAATGATCCTGCAGTCGTATTCATTCCTACGTAAGCTTAGGTCAGCGGACTATATGTTATTTGTGCCATTGTAATAATTGCCTTCTGAAGCTACGGTTGCAATATTATCCTTTAGTAAAATTGGGATGCCATGCAAGAGGCTTCGGGGGCCAGATGTTTTGCGCTCCTCGTCTAATGCGGCGGCATGCGCCAGAGCAGATGGATTCGTCTCCAGCACAGCACGCAAAGCTGGTCCCTGGAGATTCACCTCATCAATCCGAGCGAAGTATGCCTAGGAGAAAGTTGAGATCATGAAGTCGATCGTTAGAGTGCTATGGGCATACCTTGACGAGGTCTACGCTTGTAAAGTCGCCTTTACCAAGTCCGGCCTGAAGCTCTGTTACGGAGGCTTCATAGAGGTCTGGAAAGTCCGTCGCTGACGTCAAATCGCACGAGACGCAAAGACGCAGGAAGACAGCGAAGAAGGCAAACACAATATCGAAAGCCCTCATGATGAGCGAAGGCACGCAATCCGTACCGCCGCTTTCACAGCTACAGTTCACGAACATCTTTTATAGCGTCCATTCCAAACAGCACGGAAGCAGATTCGCTTAAGAACACGTCGAATAACATGCCGCTCTTATCGCGGTGCTGAAAGTGATGGGTTCCCGTAATTTCCATTTATGCAAACACCGACTCACGTACCTTCTACGGGCAATGCGGGCACCCTCTTGATTCAATGCATATCGGTCAAATACCACATGTCTCGTGCCCTCATTTCTCATCCGAGACTTGTTCTGAGGGAAAATAGGACCGAGCGTTTGGTTTTTCTCGTCGTGGAGCTTGAAAGCCTTCCTAATATAGGTCTGATAAGGGTCGGCTGGGCCGCTAGCATTCGATGAGTACGAGCCACCAAGACACTTAAAAATAGTGACAGTTGTCAATTGACGGGATTGAAAGATCGAAGTTCAATTCAGAGTCAGTACAGAGAATCCTTCGAAAACAACTGAGTTTCAGCAGCATTGCCGATCATTACGATCGACGTTTGTATTGAGTCGCCTGTGCTCATTGTGCGCGCGCAACTGCCAGTACTCCGCAACGCTCACCGACCGACTCAGGCTACTGTCACTCAACCAGTACTGGCAAGGTTGACATGACACCTTCAGTAGCAGGTGCTGACATCGAACAGGGTAGTAGCGAATACAAGCCACTCCCTACTTACGACGATGACAGCGCCGAACACGAGACCCTGTTGAACCCGCGAAACACAGAACGTACCGACTCTCAACCTCATCATGAGCGTGCTGTTGTGCGCGGGTTCACTGGTTGTCACCTCATAAGTGCATTCGTTGCAGGAATCATTCTATCGACATGCATGTCGGCCTTGTTCCCTTCCCTTTGCGCACCGTTTGCAAACACAATAGCGGACAAGGATCGAACCAATATTGCTGCGTTTCCAAACGCTGGTTCGACAGAGCGCCACAATTACCCCCCAGTCTCCCCAACGAACGGTGATACATCTCTCTTCCCAACTAATGTTGGGTACGCCGGACCGACCCCGACAGGCGCTGAGCCTGGTGTCGTCCAGACTGCTCCGTCGTACCCTGTACACACCGGTGCTCCGGTGCTCGTAACGCCTTCAACTAAGAGCGGAGCGAAGGGTAGTGGGAAAGATGGTTTTGATATCTTCAAAAGCTGGGGGAACTTGTCGCCTTGGTATAGCATCGACCAAGGTCTGTTCGGCGTCGATTCAGGCCCGGAAGCGCCGGACCAGTGTATTGTCACTGGCTTGCATTTCTTACATAGACACGGAGCCAGGTATCCTACTGCATATGGTATGCTTTTTCTTGCAAATGGTTGGATACTTTTTGTGATTTATTGTCTGGTATCAGCCGCGTTTGGTGGTCCTGCGAACTTCTCGGGTAGATTACACGAATCTGCGGCGGGTTGGAATGGATCTGGAGATTTGGAATTCATGAACGATTGGTGAGTGCAGTATTTTGATTAAAATACTTCCTGGTTTTCTCATTCGAATACGTAGGACTTACAAGCTTGGCGAAGAAGGTTAGACATCATATATACAGTAACTTTGTACCTTTGCATTGACTTTTACCGCTACAGTTTTAACTCCTTTCGGTCGACAACAACTCTGTAAGCTCCTGTATTTTGAAACACAAGCCGAGATTGATCGATTTTCTAGTTGACTTGGGCATTTCTCTTCGTATCAAGTATGGATTCTTATTGGAGGTGTGTCGTTCTTCGTTCCCTTTATTAGCCTATCCAAACAATACGTGCCAGAACTTCACGGCTTCAAATTCAATTCCAGTCTTCCGCACAGAATCTCAGTAAGCCTAGGGTAATATATCTTTTCCCATTGTATTCTGACGTGTGTTAGGGACCGCATGCTCCATTCAGCCCTCAACTTTGCTGTGGGATTCTTCGGACTACCCATCGAAGATAAATATTTGCAAAGTGTAACTATCGAAGAGAAGGGTTACAATAATACGCTTGCACCCTACAAGACTTGCCCGAACGCGTGGGATCGAAGCAAAGCTGGCCGCTCGATATCATATCTCAAAGAATGGACGTCGATATATCTAAAAGACGCACACGAGAGGCTGGTGCCGCAGTTAAGAGGCTATGATCTCACAATTGAGGACGTCTTTACTTTCCAGCAGGTGAGTATCACTTAAACTTGAGAAGTGAAGCGCATCGCTGACCCGTCTCTCGTAGCTTTGTGCTTACGAAGTGCGTGGTTTCCAAAACAGTAGAAAAGAAAAGTCAATGCTGATACTTGCTTGCTTCAGACTGTCGCCATTGGGTACAGTAGATTTTGTAGCCTCTTCACCGAGGAAGAATGGGAAGGCTTTGAATACGCAATGGACCTTTCCTTCTGGTACGATTCTGCCTTCGGTTCACCTGTCGCACGTGTACAAGGTATTGGCTACATTCAGGAACTCGTTGCCCGCCTTACGCACAACCCGATACCTATTCACAACTCGTCCACAAACGCGACACTCGATGACGACCCGCTTACGTTCCCGCTTGATCAGAGCTTATACGTCGACGCGACGCATGAAGTCGTGGTATTAAATATTATTACGGCATTGAACTTGACGAAGTTCGCGAGCGATGGGCCATTGCCCAGCGACAGGATACCAGAGAACAGGTCGTTCGTGTCCAGTCGTTTGGCGCCATTTGCGACGAATATGCAGTTCCAACGTAAGCATGCGAACTTTGTCTCTGCTTTTCTCACCTCGATCTAACGCCGAACTTCCCTCCTGCTTGCACACGAAATGCAAATCATTCCGATCAGTTTTATCTTGCGCCGACCAAGGAGGTGATCAGATCCGGATCATCTTGAACGACGGTGTCGTCCCGCTGACAGGTATTCGTGGCTGTCCGGAACAGAAAGATGGATTGTGTGCTGTCGATACATTTGTAGAGGGGATGCGGGAGATCATTGCGGAGACAGACTGGATATGGGAGTGTCATGGAGAGTGGGAAGTCCCGCCTGGGTCGGCATGGAACACAACGAGAGGAGCGCCCCCTGCGAGAGGGGAGGTTTCATGATGTTTGGGTAGGGAGCTGCGCGATTTGTATATATAGAATACCAATATTTTTATGTTAGGAACGCACGATTTCTGGCCTACATAATTCTCACTTAAAACTAGTCAAGAACAATATTGATCATCCAACATCTAACTCGAAACTTCCCCCCGAAATCCTATAGATGCAACCCTGTGCTCGTAACAATAAACGAGAGTGGGCATCTGAACACTAGAAGGACAGCGGAGTATTTCTGAAAAGTATTGCCACTATAACAACTTGAGCATCAATATCAAGAGAGTATAGTACAGAATAAAGCTAATTTCAAGAGTGCGAAACTCAGCTAGTCAGTGCTCGGTAGTGTGAGGTTGCCAAAGATGGAACAATGCACGCTATAGCATATGTTATGTCTTTTCATTTCACATGTATATATTCAATGTTCGGGAAGTAGGGCAGAAATGAAGAAGACTATTTTAGATGGTAGGAAACATGTTACATGGGGAAATTCAATACATTTTTAATGACTTGTCAGTTTGTACTCGGGGTCAGCGGCAACAGATCTGAGTTAAGGGTGACAACAAGGGGGAAAGAGTAAGAAAAGGAAAGGAGGATTCCATGAATGTCAACTCAAACAGTAAACCTTCCGATATCCAAAAAATGGCGAAAAGACAAGATAGAGGAGAAATAAGGAAGAAAGACGTAAGGCAAACAATAACTTGATCAGAGATAAAACATCGAGTTGCGCAAATTCTGGCCTTTGACTCCATTCTGCCAAAGCCTCTGCGCACTCCTCATCACCTCATCCTCCGGCCGACCACCGCCACCAGTGCTGCTTCCACCTCCCGCACTACTCATCTCCACCGCTGTCAATAGCTCATGAATGTAGCACCTCCCCCTCTCACACGCCAGATCCGCATAATACGCTGGACTCACTAGACTCACTGCCTTCGTCGCCCTCGCGAACATATAGCTCACGTCGTTCGTCAACTTTTGCAAGCCATCCGCGCCAAATCCAATCTCGTCGTGCACGGCAAAGTAGTGCGTGGGCCGCGTGGTGCCCTGCAGTCCACCGTGGGCCTGCAGGAAAAAGTCGAAGGCATAGACGTCTGTGACGCCCTGGTCGACGACGGTACCTGGGCGCGGGTTCCCGAGCGCGTCGGCGTGCGAGGCATCGGTAGGGAAGAAGCGCGTGTGGTGACGTTTTCCGCAAACGACGATGGTGAGTTTGGGGCGGTAAGGGGCGTTAGTAGTTGGATTGGTGAATCTCTCGAAGGACTGGAGAATAAGAGGCATTTCTTCGCGCACGACGGTGGGGTATTGGCCCTCGGAGACGCCGTCGCGATAGACGAGGACGCGGGTGGGAAGCCGTCTGGATTTCTCGCGGAAGGCTTCGAGACGCTCGACCATGAGGTCTTTCAGACCCGTTATCATCTATGGAAATAAGGAAAAATAAGCTATCTGATGCATATTCAGTGTAAACGTCATTGACCTCTTTGCGAGTCTCCTGAATATTCAAACTCGCAGGGAATTGAGCATAATGTTCGTCTACACTCGCCACCACAGCTGCAATACTCGGAGTGCCCTTCAAGCTCCCCGGACCGGGATGCGTAACGTCCATCCCCACAAGCATTGTCGGTTCCGCCTTCAACCACCTCATACTATCCGGATCAAGCCCATGGTTCACCCCGCCCAGCTTCATGTTCACCTTTAGCGCGACGTTCGCGTAGTACTGCACCTGGCCCTTCTCGCGCCGAATCTTTTCAGCGTGCACACAGACGGTATGGACGTCTAATTGAACGTCGCAGAGATGCTTGAGACCTGCGTAGATATGTTTGTCGCCGTTGGATAGGATAACGAGGACGAGTTCAGGCTTGGGTTTGAGAGTGAGGAGCGCGCCGCGGATGGCTTCAATGGCGCGTCGACGGGTAGGGTCGTTTTGGTTCTGCATATCAACATCGGTATGAGGGAAATAATCACTCATGACAAGCGCGGAACGCAACGTACTTTGGGTGGCAAAACCGCTTCGGCAATCCTTGGCTCCCCACGAACCGTCATCCCACTCACTGACATCATCTTCTTGAACCCACCCAGCACCTTTATCAATTCCGGATCCCTGATCCCGCCCCCGAACTCACTCTTCGCATTCCCATCGCGAATGCACAACACCGCCCACTGCCCAAGTGTCGCGCCCTGCGAGAACTTGACAGAACGCAGGTTCCAACTCGCACGCGCGTCGATCTCCTGCGACTTCTGCGCGTACATGACCCGCGGCGCGGGGAGCACACGCGCAGGGACGACGGCCATCTGGCCAGAGATACGGACGCCGAACCCGCCCAGCGGTTGCTCGGTAGTCGTGAAGCCAAGGGAGGAGAGCCCCTGGGAGACGATAGCGCGCGCGTTGGCGGCGGGGGGCTTGCAGGCGTGCAAGATCATTTGGGCGGTATGTTCGTCTGTGAGCTTCCCGCGGAAAGGTTGGCCGGGGAGGATTTGGCAGACTTCGGCGGGGAGAAGATTTGAACGGGCACCGCCGACGTCGACGAGGGGCATATCGGGGTATTTCAGGCGGAGGCCGTATTCTGGAGGACATCATAAAGTTAATGAAGTAAGAAAGGGGTGACAGAAATACAGACTTACTACGTTGGAAATACTCTTCGACAGTGACGCTCTTACCGTCCGCTTCATCCCATTCAAACTTATACGTCTTAGCCGTGAAACGACTCGTCCTCTTCACATTCTTCTTATGGCCCAAATGCGTAGTTTGAATTCTGACCCCCCGCACAAAGGCGTCAATCCTTGCGCCAAACGTCGCATTTCTGAATTCGAACATCGCGTTTGCGAGATTACCTTCGACATAGAACGCCGTCGTTGCCACGTTGACGTTAACCATGAGGCTCTTGAATGTGGGTCGCACAGAAGAATAAAAGCCCTTCCAAGCTTCGAGCCCCCCGCCGAGAGGGAACGCCTCGGCGCGGAAGAAATAACGATTACGGCCGACGAGGACGCCATTCCGCATGGGATGCTGGGCGAGGATGATATTAAGCGCTGAAAGAACGGGAGCAACGTCCGTCGAGCGTGCAGAAGGGTCGCCGGCGAGGTACGCTCTGAGGCCATCGAGAGGAATCGGCTGGATGTATGTGATATCCAGCGAGTATGTCTTGCGCGTACCCTCTCTCTCCGCCCGCCCTCTGCCCGAGTCGTCCTCCTCAAAGTACGAAATCTCAAAAGTCAAAGGCTGTGGGAGAGGCTTTGCAGCGACCATTTTCGCGGAAAAGTCATGCGCTGTAGCCGTTCGATAGATCTGAAAATCGGGATGTGCGTCGAGAAGGTCGAATATGCGGCGCTTGACACGACGGATGGAGACTGCTGGGGTTATTTTGACGTCGTATTCGTATATGGGCCCCTTGGGGATCGATACTGGGAAAAAGTTTGAACGTAGCTGGATGGGAGTGCCGAGTGAACCCCATCCTGGACGGACGGGGAGCTCCGAGCTCGTGGAAGAGATTGAGAGTGACTGGAGGGCGCTGACAAGGGATGATTGGGACTGGGTGTTCAATCGAGCGTCTACCGTCGACGGCTGGTCTGGCGCCGAGAATATGCTGGCAAAGGCGACAAACGCATTGTCGATGCAGAGCGTAGATAGTCATTGGGACCATGGGCGTGCATGATAGTGAACAGCGACGGCGGAAGCAAATTTAGGCATGAAAGACAAAAGCGCGCGTGAGCATTCAAAGCGCATACAACGACGACGACGACGACGAACGACAACGAGCAACAAGAAAAGACACTCACCCTCCAGGCTCTCTCGGCGGTCCTCCACGTCCTCGACCGCCTCCTCGACCTCCACGATCTCCTCCGCCCCCACCGCGTCCACGGTCACCCCCACCACCGCGGCCAGCGTATCCTCCTCCTCGTTCTCCTCCACCACCACGTCCTCGACCACGGCCGCCGCCGCCTCGTCCTTCTCCACCTCTATAGCTCATGTCAGTGTTGTTCGATGGGTTGTGGAGGGAAAGAGTGGGGAAAAGGAAAGGAGATGGTGGTGGTTAAAATACAAGAAAGGGTGGGAGTGTGGCTGTAGTGATTTCTTCCGATTTTGTCGCCATCGATCTCTTCATTGTTCTTCTTCTTCTCTTTCTTCGTCGTCGTCGGCGTTGACGTTAACGTGGGCTAAGCGAGGACAATGGCCGTGAACAACGAGGCCAGGTCGACGAGCACGTACAATCACAACGAGGACGCCATGCTCGCCCCGTGCCTTTGGCGAGCCATTGTTTCTTCTTCTACTGCTTCTCTTCTCATTCACAGTCCTCGTCGCTGCCGTCGCCGTCGTCGTCACCGTTGACAATGACGCCTCCGACACGCTCTCGTTCATCGCGCTCTGCACAAAAGGCGACAAAGGCAAAATCACACAATCGGTCGTCATCGTCGTCGTCGACTTCGTCCCATTTTGACGCCATCGCTTGGATATTCCGGACGAACCTGCCTCCAAGACGTGGGGCTCAGCTCGAGCCTCGTCACAATCGGAACATCTTCGGCCTCGCAGATATCATCGGTGTGCTCACAAGCGTACGTGCTCAGCCCTCGTTACTGCCGATGTCGAGCTAAATTGTCGTATACAGCCCGCTCAAACTCTTCGATCGCTCGCCGATACACGCAAAGACCTCCGCGACACTCGCAGACAACTCGCCTCAACTCGCTCTCAGCTTTCCTTGGCGACTCCAAACCTCAACCCCGCCTTCGAGCTTGCCGTCGCCCCCTCTTATCCGCCATCTCTCCTGCCTTATCCACCGAATGCCTATTTCCCCCGTATCGCTGAAGAACATGCTCTCAGGTCGCTTCTGCGGTGCGAGGACACGCAGTCGCACTCTCAGCGCGAGTTTGTGGTTTTATTGGGCGTGGAGGGTGTAGGCAAGACCTGGCTCGCACGAGAGGTCTTAACGAGCGCTTTCGAGGATGACGACGACAACGGCGTGCGGGGAGATCTTACGGCCCATCCAGAAGACGGAGAGCATGGCACCGAAGAGAAAAAAATAACTAATGCGGGGTCGGAGGACGGAGACGGGCGACGCCGCTCGCGAACGCATTCCAAGTACCATACCCTGCACCTCGATCTCAGAATACCTGGGTTCACGCCAGGCGACCTTACGGGGCTTTACATTGTCCTCAGCACGCAGATGGAGGCGTTCATCGGGTCATTGGTGGATGAGTGCGCATGCTCGAATACGAATGCACGTACGGAGGAGCTCAGCGAGAAAGACGAAGAAGATGGAAATTCTGGTTGTGAATGTGGATTCGAGCTGTTCGAGCAGGAAGCAAAAGCGTTCCGGGTGAGCTTCGTTCTTACGACGTGTTTCTCTCTCGTTCACGCCGTAAATTGACTCTGTTTGTTTATTTCATCCAACCATGCCGCATAAAACCTCGAACGTTATTCTCAATCCAAACAAACACTGAAAAATACAGCTCGACCGCCTCGCTCTCCAACAACGTCTTTCACTATCCGCGTCCACATCTACTTCCGCGCCCCAAGCTCCATTTCATCCCATCCAACCCTCACCCAATCCTTCAGGCATGACCTTCACTGCTGACGCCGGCGGGCTACCCACACTCACACCAACAGACATCGCCCGCCTCCTTGACCGCTTCCGTTCGGCCTTAGCATCGTACGCCCAGATCCAGTCAGAGGCTGAGCCTTCTCACAGCGGATCCCAGTCTAATCCGCTTTCGAGGTCTGGTTCGCTTGTGGTTGCGGGCCAGAACGATGCGAAGGGAAAGAGTGCCCCCAGCGCGCCTAAAGCCTCCGGTGCCGCGTCTCTCCCCGGGTCTGCTATTAAATCTGTTTTTGGGTTCGGGGGGTCCAGCAGTGGTGGTGTTGCTGGGGCCGCTAATGGAAGTGGAAACGGAGGCGGAGGAGGGAGCACTTCAGCACCGTCGCTCGCTACAACGCGCACGCACGTGAACTTTTTGTTTAACGGTGGTGAGGAGGTCCGTGAGGACGGGAATAGCCAGACTTATAGTAGGAAAGGGGATGAAGAAACCGAGAAGGATGAGAAAGGGAAGGAAGCAAAGACCGACGGGATGTCCGTTTCTGAGGACACGAAGGTCGGGATGGTTGGTGGACAGGTACAGGGACAAAGCCTGAGTTTGGGACTGGGGCATGGGAAGGACAAGGACAAGGAAAAAGAGAGGAGTGTAAGAGGGAGTGGAGAGACAACGCGTCGGGGTGAGATGAAGATGGAAGCAAAGGCGGCGTCAGTGAGGACGGCGATTGAGTCGGTGTCGAGAGGGTTTAGGAAGTCCAAGAAGACTTTAGTATGGTTCGTTGACGGTGCGGAGAAACTGTAAGTCCTACGATTCCTTTCCTGGTTTTGCACAACGAATGGGAGCCTCGAAACTTAATATTAATGTTCATTCAGGTCAACGCTTGTTACTTCGACACCTGCTCTGAAGACCTTGCTTGATGCAATGGTCGTCCTCTCGACACAGGATGGGTTATGTCACGTCCTTCATGCCTCGAGCGATCCGTTTTATGTGTCTGTACTCAGGCGGTCAGGGGTATTGGGGAAGTGCAAGGTGGGCTTTCATACAGCTCTACACGCGCATTTCAGTGTCTTATTCACTCTATTAAACACTCATGATTTCAACATTCAGCTCCTCACGATCACCACTCCGTCCAAACACGAAGCTCATACGTTCTTCTCGAAGCGTCTCCTCCCGTCCGTCCCGCTCTCTCTGTGCGAACCACTCTTGGCCGAGTTCGACGCGCTATTTGGGGCGTTGGGTGGTCGAATCGAACATTGGGAGACGTATATCAGCGAGTTTGTGCGGGCAGGGGGTGGTTTGAGTGGTACGTTTCCCTTTCTCGCTCGAACTAAATACAAGTCCAGAAGACTGATTTTTCCCGATTCCTTCATTTGGCCTTCACACTGGTAGTGGAGAAATCGACCCCATTCACAAACGCACACGCTCTCCTCCACCTTACCCTCCTGCACGCCTCCGAAGCCGAACTCGACGCGCTCGAACGGGAAGAAACCCAGGAACACGAACAGCATAGGAATGAGCAGCTCCAGCGTGGGTTGCGAGTCTCGAGGCGACTATCCATGCGTGTTGGACGAAGTGGCGGGGTGCTGAATCCGAACGCATGGAAGGCGTATGAATATGCCGGCGCCAATGTGGATGAGCACGGGGGACTCCTTCAGGATCAGAGTCAGAGACAACCACCAACGTATACGACTTTGCAGCTCCTTGAGCTAATCCATCGCGTTTCGTCTTCCGTCCCTCCCGCAACTCCTACACTAGCCACGTCATCATCGTCCGGACGCGCGAAACAATACGCGACCGCTGGGTTGGGCTCGAGGCTGTGGCCGCCACCTGTGAAATATTTTGCGTTGGCGCGTGAGTGGGGGATACGCGCCGTGGACGGGCTCGTGAAGACGGGAATTGTGGAGCTGAGATGGGGACCTTGTGTGAAGCCTTCGAGGAGGGCGGGGTCTGGGTGCCGTCGTGATCGTTGTCGCGGTGGAGGTCGAGAGAGTGGAGTGATGAGGATGAGATCGAAGTCGAACGTGAATGTAGGCGAGACGGGCCAGGAGGGGTTACACCCGCTTGCGTTCGCAAGGTCGGAAGAAGCGTTGGCTTTGGAAGGTGTGATTGAGCCGCTGAGTGACGAAGACGCAGCTGTCGTAGTTGATCGGAAGGACTTCGGGAACGAAGACGAGGTTGAAGGAGACCCTGACGCCGAGCTTCATTCCCCGTGGTTGAACCTAGGCCCGGACCCAGGCCCTACTCTTCTTCCCGTCTCCCCACTCATGGCACACGCCATGAGAGTCGTCCTCGCTGAATACGAGTACGAGGACATGTTGGCTGAGCACGAAAACGATCATGACCATGACCGAGAACGCCGACGGGGACGTGGCGCTGAGACTGGTGTTGGTGCTGGTGCTGGTATGGGGCCAGGCGTCGGCACTGGTGTGTCAGATGACGAGGATAGAGGAACGGAGAGAGGTGGGATGGGGAGGGAGAGAGGGTACCGGAGCGAGTCAATGAGCGATGATAAGTCGGATTACGTGAGTTTGTCGGATGTGGATGAGTATTGAGGGACAGACAGATTTTGCCACTTTTTATTTTGGGTTCTTTCTGAGTTATATCGAACGGATCTCGTTCGACGGATTTCATGCTGCGGACACTATCTATACCTTTTCATCTTGTTATTCTTTCTTCTTCCTTGCTATATTCTTTTTCGCTATGCCTGGATTTTTTGGGTCGTATTTAGTACTGTATTTGAAAGCAAATGGACTGGTGATTTGAGAAGTTTCGATGAATCGAACTCGAGATAGCGATTCAGGATGCTTTTAAATTGCCAAAGACATAAGGTGAGATGGCCGAGCGGTCTAAGGCGCTAGACTAAGGCTGACTAGATCAGACCGGACATCTAGTCCGAAAGGGCGTGGGTTCGAATCCCACTCTCATCAGTTCTTTTGATGAGAAAAGAGTTTTCTACTTTTCGTGTTCATCCAAGTTTTACGCGGTCAGTACGCAATCTTTCAGTCGACCATCTTCGTTGCTATCGTTTGAGAAGAGTTTACATAGCGAATTTTTAAGAAAGCCTTTGAATGATGGAAAAGCTCTCCTGTTTTCTTTCTCTCCTACGTTGACGTCGACTGGTGACTACTGGCGACTACTACTAATTGGAAGGTGAACATGTGCAAACTTGTTTTGCGCAATGCAACCATTCTCTGACCAACTAATCAGCTTTGCGGTCTCTTGCCTGGTCTGTTCCTACGTTATCCTAGTGCTGCGAATTTTCCGTCTCTCGAATATATCCCCGCTCACTCCTTTCCACGCTCACTTTCTTTTATCATTTTATCACGAAACTTGCGTTTACTAACTTTACTTCGACTACAAGCGTGGTGGTACTGAATGTCTGTCAGAGAAGAGTCGGTATGGCATAGGCTATCTTCCATGTCGGAGCTGCTGTGCCACGTTTTCTCGTTCTGCTTGAATGACCAGGACAACAATGATTGGGGATTGTGGACTCGCTCAGCTCCCTTGATCCTCAGTGTAAGTCTTTCATCCACCTTCGTATCGGAAAGGCATTCACTGAAAATTCGCGTCCGTTAAACATTGGTCGCAAGCAGCACGTCTGCAAACATTGGCGTAGGCTTGCTCTGTCTACCCCTCACCTATGGTCTACCATCCGTATCAAAACGCCGCTCAGTGAGGCAGAGCTCGGTGAAACGGGTCTCGCACTTGACCGCCTCACGACTCGATGTGCCATTTACTTGACCCGTTCCGGTGAAACTCCGCTCTCACTCGACGTCGATATATCTAACCTCGTTTACAACTCCACCTTCGGTCAGGCTCGGCAGGCTGTTGTAGGCGCGAACGTCAACAACCTCCAAACTGCCCACCTCATCTCTTTGCTCCTTGCTCATTTCCATCGATGGCGGAATGTTCAACTCAAAGCCCCTTTGAACATGCTTGTACCCGTCTTTGCGTTCTTGAAGGCTGGGAAGAAGACTTACCTAGAGACCCTCACTGTCGACTTTTCGTGTACGCGATCGCTTGAGTTCTCTGATTCACCGCCGAGAAGGGATGAATTCGCTGTTTCGCTTGCGTTGGGAAGCGCGCCGAGATTGAAGAGACTACACTTATATGGGAATTGGGACGACAGGGTCAATATTAAACTGGACTTGGGGGACATACCAGGTTCGTTGGAAAATATGTTGTTGTGGAATGTCCATTTAGGGGTAACGGGTCCACGATCTGCTGATACTCGCGTGGACAGGCGACTCGAAACATCGTCCAACTTGAAGTTGAGCAATCTGAGAAGCTTGTGCCTGTCTACATATTTTACTCCTCAAGAGCTTCTTGCCCTTCTTCGCTCTGTACCTTCCATAGAAGACCTCTCTCTCGAGACCAACTTCAAACCCGACAGTGACTTTCCGATTGAAATTGTCCATTCCCCAGCTCACAGCTCGTCTCATTCACGTCCCATCACACTCACCAGCTTGACTTTTTTCCGCGTCCATGCCACGGAAGTTATGTCCGAGATCCTCAACTACCTCACCCTTCCATCCCTCCGCCGACTCGAGTTCAGTTGTGGGCGCGGACCCGACTCTCGGCACAGGCTGTTACCTAGTTTGACCGAGCTCCTTCGATCTTCGGGATATCCTACAGTCGAGTTCTGCATGATCTCAGACGGATTGGCGAGCATAAAAGAGGGTGAATTCATTGACTTGCTGAGGTGCTTGAGAGGGGTGAAGCAGTTAAGAGTGTTAAAGCGAGGGTTAGGAGACGCTACTTTGCGTGCTCTTACAATGGATGGAGAGCGTCAGTTGTCTGTTGTAAATGCTGAAGCATCTACCATGGACCGGGAAGATGAAGCTCGCGCAAGCAGGGATTTTGACTCAAGTGTAGGGTTAGAAGAATCTGAAGGGACAAGATTTGACGCCCAAAGCTCGCTTTGTCCGAACCTGGTTGATGTCACCTTCAGCGCTGGAAATCATTTCTCATCGACGGCTCTTTCAGGGATGATACTATCGAGAAAAGAGCCCGCACTAGAGGTCGTACAAGCTGTTGTTGAGGATCCGGGGTCCGTCAGGGCTTCATTGGGAATAGAGGAGCGTATAGAAGCTGGGCTCGAGTTGAAGTTGTGGAACAAATCAGAATATATTCCTCTTTTTAGTTAGTAACAATCGAATCGTTTTAAAAGACTCGTGTCGTCATTTCAACGAAAGGATAAAGTTGAATATTCCAACGTCCAAATTGGTGGAAGGAATACGTAATATTTGCTACTCTTGCTTCATTCCAAGCTGGCTTCGTCCACTTCGGCCACTAGTGCACTTCCTGTATCGAGTTTCTCTTCCCCGAGTTTCGCTTTCTCTCTTGCCAACCGGCCCTTTCCGCGCGCACGATCTACCGAAATCCAATCATCTTTTGCCTCGGAAAAGATACGTAACGAAGCATCATACGAGGCAACGAAGCGCTCGATTTCCTTGCTGAAGTCCGTGAACGTAGAGTCGGAGGGCAAGTTCGAGTCTGAGTCCGATTTAGCAGCGACGTTTGACTGCTTGAGGACGGCTCGGACAGAGGCGAAGAATGCCTCTGCTATGGACAAATTATGCGCGGCGAGGAAAGCATGGGCTGACATCTCGTGGGTGTGCAGGAGATGGTGGAGGTACGCGCGCGTATATGGTTTGTGGAACATAATCTCCGACGCAGAGCCTAGATTGACGACGGATGTCTGCTGGTGTATGGTGGCTTGTTGACGATCAACCTCTGCGTGCGAAAGTTCTTGTATGGCAGCTGGAGCACGAGGAGAGCAAGCTATACACAAGCAAACAGGAAGGTTTGACTCTGATTCACTTCTTTCGTGGGAGAACCCATCGAGGAATGAATCAGATAGTCTTCCGAAATCCATGGCGTACCGATCGTGATACAGATTGTGTCCTAGATCCTTCTTGATATTATTTTCCATTGTGCCTTTTTCGACGCCCTCTACGACTGGGAACGTAAAGTCCAAAGCAATACCCCAGTCTGCAGCTTTTTGCGCCCACCCAACATCGAACAAGTCCACTCCAACGTCACGTATGAGCTGCAGAATTTCGTGCGGCGAAGCAGTGCCTGAGATGAGACGTGGCTTTTCGGGACGGAGTGGGGAAAGGGACGAATGCATTAACTCGGTGGCTCGGGGAATGACGATGGGCGAGTTTGGATGTATGAGGGGATTATCAATGATCCTTTCTGATGGCGCGCTAACTGCTGGTAGTGTGACATTGTCTTGATATGATGCGAGTATAGAGGAGCGTAGGGGGATGAGGTCGAACGAATAGCCGAGGATACCGTCATCCAAACATTTGAAGGGTTTCATTCCTTCTGCTTCCTTCCCATGGAATGAATCATTGAGTGATCTCGAGAACGCGTCACGCGCAATTTCGCTGACGTCTCCTACCAGAGGTACGAAATAGTTATATGGATGATGTCGTTGGTCATCCGAGTCATAGCTGTGTTCCATTTCACCATTTGAACTGGATTCGAGAAGGCCAGCCAACCAAACTGCCGATCTTTCGATGCTTTTTGTGATTCGTTTCTGTGAGTATGGAGGTAGAGTGAAGGGGGTATCCGACAGAGCGATAGCAAAGTCGGGGTTACACGTCTTCACATAAGACTTGTACTGCTCTGCTGTAACCTAGTTTATATTTAAGGTCGAATTTAGAATCACAGATAAAGGGAGTTTCGACACAAACCTTTCTCACGCCACGGACGCAGAGTACATTAATCGATCTGTTCCCATTTGGTGGCATTTCGCGACCGTCAAGGGGATCTCGTAATGACATAGAGATGATATGACGGTCTCCGTCTACGCGTAGGAAAGACTCCAAAGGTCTTTGGCTGTCTGCGGTGAGTGGAACCGGAGGCATATGTTCTAAGCTAAAGAACTTCACGCAATGAGCCGTCAAATGGATGATCGCTGGGAGATCAACTCACAAACTTTCAAATGAGACATGCATCAGTTTTGTCCCACTTGTACTCTGAACATGATCGCGAGACAGATGAGGCACAATTCCTCGAGACGTCGACGCCAGTGCGCACGGAGTATCGAGTACAATATCCGTGGTGTTTGATTTCTTGACAGATAATCGACCAAGACGCGGACCGAATGCGGATTTCGCAGTAGAGCGGTTGGCTTCGGAAAAGCTTACGATACTGCGCATTTTCGATTTTCTGAGTTTATATGACAAGTTATTTGGTTTCAATACCGGTGAGATGGTTATCGCGGTAAGAAGGAAAGTTTGACTCGGACAAAATCAAAGTCAAAAAAAATTCAAAAGAAGAAATCGTGTGAGAAGCAGTCACGTGCATTCCTAGCGTTTCTTCTGTTTCTTCTGCTTCTGCTTTAGCGAACTCGCACTTTCTCCTCCATCCTCCTATTAGTTCTGGCCCCTTCTCGGAGCCGTTATTTCCAGGCAGAGAAACTCGACAAAATGCAGGACGGAAGGGCACCTCGGTATTAGTTTTTATCCATGTGATTAAATACATACTAACATCGTTAATAGTGTTAAGAACCGTGCACCGGCAGCGATCCAGGTCAGTTTCTACAAGCTTTTCGGCCGTTATTCTACGTCCTAACGCGCAATCTAGATCACCGCTGAGCAGCTCCTTCGTGAAGCACAAGAGCGGCAAGAGACTGCCTTTCGAGCGCCGAAGCAGCGTGTCGAGGACTATGAGGAGCTGCACGAGTATCGGGGGAGGAAGCGGAAGGAGTACGAGGATCGCATCCAACGGACGAGGGGGAACCTGTACGTTGAGGCTCTCGTATTTGTAACATTCCCATGTCGCTGACTTGAAAGACTAGAAAAGAATGGCAAGCATACGCGAATTGGGAAGCCAGCCAAGGAGAATATGATCGCTCGCGTTCAGTCTTCGAGCGGGCCCTCGACGTCGACGCACGCTCAGTCCCACTCTGGCTTTCTTACACAGAAATGGAACTCAAAGGGCGCAACGTCCAGCATGCGCGCAATCTTTTTGATCGTGCAGTTACTCTCCTACCCCGGATCGATCACCTTTGGTATAAATATGTCTATCTTGAAGAGCTCCTCGGGAATGTCGCCGGTGCGCGCCAGGTGTTCGAGCGGTGGATGCAGTGGGAACCTGATGACAAGGCCTGGCAGGCCTACATCAAGATGGAAGAGCGCTACCATGAGCTGGATCGCGCAAGTGCCATTTATGAGCGCTGGGTTGCTGTACGTCCGGAGCCTCGAGTGTGGGTCAAGTGGGCAAAGTTCGAAGAGGAACGACTTAAACTTGACAAAGCCCGGGAAGTGTTTCAGCTCGCGCTCGAGTTTATTGGTGATGACGCGGAGCACATTGAGAAGGCACAAGCAGTTTTCAATGCTTTTGCAAAAATGGAAACGCGGTTGAAGGAATACGAGCGGGCGCGTGTAATTTACAAATTCGCTCTTGACAGGCTTCCACGCAGCAAATCGAGTGCACTATATGCCGCTTACACGAAGTTTGAGAAACAACACGGTACGCGGTCGACACTTGAGAGGACTGTGGTTGGGAAAAGGCGTATCCAGTACGAGGAAGAGTTGTCCCATGATGGTCGAAATTACGACGTATGGTTCGACTATGCGCGGCTGGAAGAGGACACTCTGAGATCCATCAAAGAGGAGGGAGAATCCGAGGAAGATGTGGAAGGAGCAATAGGTCGAGTTAGAGAAGTGTATGAGCGAGCCGTATCACAAGTTCCTCCGGGTAGTCTGAAACGCCATTGGAGGCGGTACATTTTCCTGTGGCTGAATTACGCTTTATTCGAGGAGATCGAAACTAAGGTAGTCTCCCTAATCTCGTCTTTTTTTCTTGAGTTGTTCCCTAACATTTACTTAGGACTACGACCGAACACGACAGATTTATCGAACAGCTCTTCAGGTTGTCCCACATAAGCAGTTCACCTTCGCCAAAGTCTGGCTTATGTTTGCCAAGTTTGAAGTGAGGAGGTTAGACTTGCCTGCAGCTCGTAAACTTCTCGGTGCGGCCATTGGAATGTGTCCCAAAGAAAAACTGTTCAAAGGCTACATCCAGCTTGAGGTCGACGTACGTTCTTTCTTTTTAACCCGTTTGCTGGCTAAGATCTACCGACTCAACTATGTACTAGCTTGTAGAATTCGATCGCGTTCGTACCCTCTACGAAAAGTACATTGAATACGACCCAACCAACTCCTCCGCATGGATACAATTCGCCCAATTCGAAGGCGCCCTCGCCAATCACACCCGCGCACGTGCCATTTTCGAACTCGGCGTGGCACAACAACCGCTCTCGTACCCGGAGAACCTATGGAAAGCGTTCATTGACTTCGAGTTCGAGCAAGGAGAACGTGCACGAACGCGTGCGCTTTATGAAAGGCTTGTTGGGCTGAGCGGGCATGTGAAGGTTTGGAGGGCGTACGCGGAATTCGAGGCCGCGCCGATTCCTATGAGTGCCGAGATGAGGGAAGAAGAGGAAGAGGAAGAGGATGCAGAAGAGAAATATGTAGAAGGCGATATAGAACTTGCGCGCCAGGTATTTGATAGGGCCTATAAGGACCTCAAGAATCGCGGTCTGAAGGAAGAGGTACGATCATGCATCGCAAATGCAGCGCTCATCAGTGCAACTAATCGTTCTTCACAGCGCGTCGTCCTCCTGGAAGGATGGAAGGAGTTCGAGCAACAACACGGAGCGAAGGCTGATATCGACAAGGTGCAAGCTATGATGCCCATCGTCAGTCGCAAACAACGCAAGGTCGATGAATCCGGGGATAACCTCGAAGAATGTAAGTACTCACTACCTTGCTTCTTTTGTCGTACTACATATTGATCAAATTTTTTTTTTCTGCTCCGCCTTGGCGTCATTCACAGATTGGGACATGGTATTCCCTGACGATGAGCGTGAAGCCAACCCCGCCTCCTTCAAGTTCCTCGAGATGGCACACAAGTGGAAACGTGCGTTGGCCAGTGGTGGTGGGGGAACTGATACAGCCAAACCTTCACTACCTTTACTGTCCTTCAAGAAGTCTGAGGCGGAAGCAAGTGCTGAAGCGGATACGGCCATGGAAACTTCAGATGCAAATACAGGTGTGGGCGGAGATGAGAAGGTGGATGACAGTGATGATGAAATGGCGAGTTCAAACGAGGGCAGCTGAGTGTATGATGTACATCGTATGTTTACATGTAACTTATGTGGAAGTCAACCTCGATGAGATTTCCTGGTAAGGGCATGAAGTCGTCACGGAAATATCGTCGTCTCTTGCGGGTAAATCCGATTTAGATTCAACGTTGTGGTTGAGAATCGAGTAAAACAACATGTTCGATCTACACTAATATACTACGGAAAAGCGAGCAACCGAAATTGAGACTATGTAAAAAAAGTCATGATAGTTAGTGTGTTTGCCTTTAGTATTCCATAGGCATGCACCTCTGCCATTTTCCCTTCTTCATTCACGCGTGCAAGCCGAAATTCACCCTTGCTCAAGCTCGTCGAATATCGGCCCTCTCCGTCCTTCCCAGCTGCGATGAATCTGATCAGCATCGCATGTGGAACTCACTCATCAGTGTCATAGATCATGATGTTCGGTGGATGCAGAGCTCCGAACACAAGTCTGCCCCATCAAGAGTATCGTTGGCTTTCTCATCATCCTTATACATAATGCGCTGAAGATTTTTCTTCCGCCCACCCAAGGCTTGACCCTTTATCCAGTCTAGCACAACCATGATCATCTCACCTTTCAGATAACACGATGCGTGTAACTTGAGAGCAGGAGTTGGCGAGAATTTATTGTAATTCGATTGAGCACTGCTTGGTGAACTTGATGACCGCGACCTCTGAAGCATCTTCAAGCGTATAGCTGTTTAACTGAAGACTATGTTGTTTATCCGGTTTGTGTATATCCTCGAATGGTCCAGGTTCGTTTACGCAAAAAAGTATGGAGATATAGGGGAAGCTATTCGTCCTCTTCAGGTGCCGGCAAAGAGAATTGAGGTGATGAGTGAGGATGCTACGGCAAGTACAGTGAAGGTCCTTGGTTGCTCCATCCACAATAGGTCCACCAGACTGCATGATCAAATAAGTAAGATACTATTACAGTCAGAACAGAATTCAACCCTTGTAAAGTTACAAATTGATCGGTCTCCGCAATTTATGGCCCCGACCTTTGCTCTACTCTCGCTCTGATTGCGCGCAAAAGGCCTTTCAATGTCTCTTGCGAGTCACTGCGTAACTCGAAGACTTTTGGAGGCTGACGTAGAAAAAGATGAGCTTAATCGTGAAAATTGTTGAAGGAAGTAAGACAACAAGACAAAATCTGACTGGGACCTCTCGCGAAAAGTGACAACGCGACCTGTCACATTGCTGTCACAGAAAGATAACGACTCGAAAGCGTAACGGCTCACTGGCTCGTCTCTTCCTCTTAAGCTTCTTATACCGAATTCCAGGTCTTAACGATGACCATTCTCGAATCCCCCAACGCTCATTCAGCAACGGATATCGCTGCTGTCGTCGAGAAGGTCGCCCCATCTAACGGCAGTAACAATTCCCAAGGTCTAGCGGTAGAAACCTACGACTCAAGACCTCACGAGGAGTGTCAGTACATTAACCTCATTCGCAGCGTCCTTTCCGACGGCGAAGCTCGATCAGATCGCACAGGAACCGGCACAATTGCGCTTTTTGCTCCTCCAAACCTCCGATTCTCCCTAGCCGATAACACGCTTCCACTCCTCACCACCAAACGCGTATTTCTGCGCGGTATCGTCGAAGAACTGATATGGTTCATCCGCGGGTGCACAGATAGCAAACGTCTCTCCGAACGCGGCGTGAAGATTTGGGATGGGAATGGCTCGAGAGAATTTCTCGATAAGCGCGGGTTGTCGCACAGGCGGGAAGGTGATTTGGGACCTGTATACGGGTTCCAGTGGAGACACTTTGGCGCAAAATATACCGACTGCGACGCAAATTACTCGGGCCAGGGGGTGGATCAGCTAAGAGAAGTAATACGGAAGATCAAAGAGGACCCGACCGACCGTCGCATTATCCTTAGTGCCTGGAATCCCGCTGGTGCGTGATTCTTGCGCTCCTGTTGCAGTTGTACAAGTATGCTAATTCGTATACAGATATACCTATCATGGCACTCCCTCCATGTCATATGATGTGCCAGTTCTACGTTTCTCTACCACCGCCTTCGTCGCCCGAAGGCACGCTTCCCAAGCTCAGCTGCCTCATGTATCAACGCTCTGCCGATCTCGGCCTGGGTGTTCCCTTCAATATCGCCTCCTACGCTATCCTTACCCACATTATCGCCCAGCTCACTAACACCGAAGCTTCTTCGTTGGTGATTCAACTTGGGGATGCGCATGTCTACCGAGACCACGTCGATGCATTACAGGTCCAACTCACAAGGGAACCTCGTCCATTTCCTAAGATTGGTTGGAGGAGGGATCTGAGTAAACTGGATCTGGATGCGATCGAACCGGAAGATGTACTTGTAGAGGGCTATATACCTCATGCTGCTGTGAACATGAAAATGAGTGTATAAATATAAATACTTGATTGTCAATTGCATGAGAGCTCCTCTCTGGCTTGTATATTATATACATATCCCCGCGAAAGGCAGGAGGACGCATTGGTTCTGTAACTCGAAACAAATTGACCAAGAAAAATAGACCCGACAGAAGAAGAAAAAAGGTCCTGCCCGGATTCGAACCGGGGTCACGAGAATATCCTTATTCAGAATCTCGTGTGATAACCCCTACACTACAGAACCATAATGCTTGGGTGATTTTAAACAATGTTCAACCTTAGAACAAAATTGAGATTGATTGGACCATGAGAAAAACGAACACAAGAGACTGGTGAAGGGGCTCAGGAAAAGTTTATAAAGAAGTTATTAATTTAAAAAGAAGTACTCATATAGATGAGAAAATACACGTGACCGTGACCTTTTTTTTTTTTTTTTTTTTTTTTTTAAACAATTTATATAGTGCTTCAATCTACCGATGAGTGCGCATAAAATACATGAACGAGGTGGTAATGGTACGTATAGGCAAAGATGTTAGGACCGGGTTGACTACCGGAGCCCGAAGAAGGCAATCCGCCGAAAACCGGGGAAGGAGAAGTGAGAAATCAAGGGGGCCGAGTGAGAGAGCAAAGGGGAAAGTCTTTAGAGAAAGCGCCAGAACGGCGAAGGAAAGAAGTAAAAATGAAAAGACCCTTTTTAGGGGGCCGAAGAAAGATATCCGAGATATGAGGAAGTTTAAAATGTTTAGTAAGGGGACAGTCATGCAGGAGATGTTTGCGGGTTTGGATGGGGGCTCCACATGCACATTTGATGGGTTCGGGTATGTTAAAGCGGTTGTAGTAGTGTCCAAAATGACCGTGACCAACAATCATTTGGATAGTGCGAGTTTGGAACTTCCGAGGAATGGATCACTCAAAGAAGTGTTGGTTTGGTTTAGGTTTGGGTGGCAAAGCAAGAGCCTCGCGCGATAGAGAGGAGCGAGTGCAGTAAGTAGCCTAAAGCATACACCACTCCCTTACGAGGTTATGCGCCTGTTTGGTCTTGAAATGTGCAGCGGTGGAGGGGGACCCAAGAGAGGGAAGTGAAGACGCTCGCTTGGCAAGACGATCAACAACCTCATTGAGCAAAATTCCTTTATGAGCTGGGACCCAGTGAAGGTGAAGAATGAATGGGTGGGAAAGAAAGCGAGAAGAAAGTGAACGATGGAAAATAATAGATGCAGATTGAGAAGAGTGGGGAGAAGAGGAAAGGATGGTGGAAAGTGCGGCTTGGCTATCGGCAAAGAAATGAATAGAAGAAACAGGTTGAGAAACAGAGGATAGGAAATCAGAGATAAGAAGAGAAGCGCCCGCAAGGGCAAAGAGTTCTGCATCATAGGCCACAGCGCGCTTGCCGAGGCCCCATGAGCGTTCGAGTTGTTGTCGGGTGGGGTGATGTAGGAGAGCAGCAGATCCGGCGCGTCCCTTGGAATAGGAACCGTCGGTGAAGATGGTGAGGGCGGATGGGTCGGAAGAGATAGTGTCGATGATGGAGGTGTGATTGAGTTGTTTAGAGAAGGAGGGCGGGACGACGGGAAAAGGCGTGTTGAAAGTGAGGTGAGGATCCAGTCGTTCGGAGTGAGGCGGTATGTGAGAGATGAGGTAGTGAAAAGGGTCGTGAGGAGGATGATGAGAGGGAGGGATTGAGATATGTACTCTAGTTGGAGGGAGAGAGAATTTGTATGAAGACGGGGGGTGAGCAAGAGGGGAATGAAAGGGAATACGACATAATCGGAGAGCAGAATTGTCAGAGAGCTTTTTAAGGCGTAGAGAAATGGGGACAATCGAGAAAATATGATGAAGAGGAGGGGAAGGCAATGTTCGAAATGCGCCTGTAAGTTGAACAAGTGCACGATTCTGGAACTTTTGAAGGGGGGATAAAAGGGAATTTTGGCGATGCCCTGTGTAGTAGACGGGGGATCCCCAAAGAAGAACAGGGAGGACACAGGAAATATAAAGAATGCGAAGAAGATTGAGAGGTAGACCATGATGGGAGTTAGAATGAAGAATACGAAGAGAAACAAGGGTGCCAGAGGCTTTATTAACCATTCTTTCAATATGAGACGAAAAAGAGAGAAGAATCAAAATAAATGCCAAGCCATCGCAGAGTGGGCTGCGGAATGACTGGGTTGTCACGAGAAGGAAGATTAGGATAGAATGGAGTATTGAGAAAGGGCCGAGAAGATCTGCGACGGGAGAAAATTTTGAAGTCGTCCTTGCCTTCGTCAAGGTCAAGGCCAATGTCCTGGAAGTGTTGGCGCATTTCAGCGCGCAGGGCAACGAGGTTGTAAAGAGGTTCACGTGGATCTACAATGCCTTCAGTGAGGAAGTGGTCATCCACGTATGCGAGTATGTTTTGTGAGGGTGCACGAGAGACCGCTCGGAACACGGTCGATGAGTAGATGATGGAGAGAATAGGTGATAATGGTGAGCCCTGAGGCGTGCCAATATTCAAGATTTGGAAAGATGATGCAGGGAGAAAGGTAAAAGCAACCTGACGTTGTGAGAGGAAGGAGAGGACCCAGTCCGCGAGAGAACGGGGAAAACCTAGTAGAAGGAGAACATGTCGAAGGCGATGGTGCTGGATATTATCAAAGAAGCCTTTGATATCAACAGCAAGGGCCGCAGTGTCCATCTGGTTACGATGGTTATGCCGGACGATGTTGGTGAAGGTGAGGGCAGCATCGGTAACAGATGAACAAGGGCGTCCGCCAAATTGGCGAAAGTCAACCAGGTTGAACTGATTGACCTCGTCCGCAATGCGCTTGGCTACAAGTTTTTCCATGAGTTTCCCCAGGGTTTCGAGTAGAGCAATGGGACGGTAGGAGCGCGGTAGCGAGTAGTCTTTTTTGTTGGGCTTAGGTATGACACAAATAAAAGAAGTTTTGAAGGCGGAGGGGAAATGCGAAAGAGATAGGGAAGAATTGAAAAGGTGGAGAAGAAGGTGGGAACAGAGGGGAAAGGCCCATTTAATCAGGCGGTAGGAAATATTAGAGATACCGGGTGCAGAAGTGTTGGAAGTTTTGGCAAGAACGGATGATAATTCAGAAAGAGAGAATGGGGGAAAAGTACGTGAAGGAAGGGGAGGAGGATCAGATGAGAGGGAGGTCCTGCAAAGTGGACGACCCGGAGGAAAGAAAGTCTGTCGTAGGAGGACAGCATGATCTTGTGGTGAGTGTGACCACTGGTTATTATGAAGTAGAGGGGGAAGGGCAGGAGATCGACGACCCTGAGCCCATTTGGCTTTGCGAAAAATGGAGTCTGGATGAGCATCATAGCAGAGCTCATCATAGAATTGACGCTTAACACGAGAGGTGAGATTATGAAAAGCGCGTTTGTCCTCCCTCGTTGGGAAGGGTAAGGAACATAGGTTATGAAGAGCGGAGACGCATTCCGCATTCCACCACAGATTATGTGGGCGGTTTGGCGAAAGAGGCTTGGGAGGGTGGAAGGTAGATGTAGATGCGAGGGAAAAGGCTGCAGTTACTGCAGAAGCAAAATTGTCGAGTTCATCTTCAGAGGTGATGGGGATGAGTGAGAGTGGGCTAATGGCCCGCCCAAAGGATTCAAGCCATTTGTCAGAGAGACTAGGGTCAATGACAAATGGCCGAAGTTGAGGAGGGGAAATGTCAGGAGAGAACGAAATATCAAGAGTAAACGAAAGATATGCATGATCAGAGCAGAGTGCTTGATCAAAAACTGCAGTCCAATGAGGGACGAAGTCATAAAGGAAGAGGGAGGAAGAAATGAATGTTAAGTCAAGAGTAGATTGATAACGTGGGGCAAAATAAGTTGCTGTATGCGGTGTATTGAGAAGAGTGAAGGAGTTGGCTGAGATGGTGTCATAAAAGAGACGTGCCGACTGTGATGTGGAATGTGGAGGAGTGAGAGACCACATAGGATGGTGAAGATTAAAATCGCCAGTGATGATAAGGTTATCATACTGAGCGAGAGGGAGATCGTCAAAGGAGTGGACAAATCGATCCTCGTGCCCTGGTTGGTTGTAAGCCGCCAGGAGGGAGAAGGAGGGAGTGGTACGGGAGGTTAGTCCCAAAAGGAAGAGAGACGGAGAGAGGGTAGGAGAGATAGAAAAGAGATGGGAAAGATGCTTGCGGACGTATATAATGACCTTGAAAGGGTCAGAATCCAAGAAGGGATGAGGGGGAGTAAAGGACGTCCACATAGGATGTGAGACAGAGCCAAGAATAGGGTGGGGTTCGGAGGAGTCGAATTGAGGTCGATGACCAACGACCCCGCACCATGGTTCAATAAAAATAGCAATGGAGAAGTGTTACGGTTCAACACCATTCATACGCTTAGTCAAGCTTACCCGCTTACTTCATTTCTTTCTTTGTCATCTTCTTCTTTGTATTTCCATAACATT
>JAFREE010000164.1:0-54461 GCA_019400425.1 Hymenochaete sp. R1
CTCAAAATTTCCGAAAAACTACGGGTCTGAGACCCGGATTCTGGATGAGGCCTATATGGGGATATGCCCGGGTCCTTGAAGAGGCCAGACGCCTGTTCCGTCGTCAGTCGTCCTTTGATGTGACGAATACGGCGGTGACGTATGTGGCGAAGTGAGTTACTGCCGTCCCGTTGGCTTGTCTTGATATTGCATCCCTTATCTATCCCGTCCCGTCCTATCCATCCTATTTTGAGAGAGGTCGGAAGCAAATGTACTGACAATGACTTTTGTTTTCGTTTTGTTTTGATTGATGGTGATGAAGTGTGGGTGTCGGGAGCCCTGCGACGACATATTCCCTGCTCATCGATACGGGCTCGTCGAACACCTGGGTCGGCGCGGACAAGTCTTTCGTCAAGACCTCCACCAGCAAGGACACGGGGGGCAAAGTCTCTGTCACGTACGGTTCCGGCCAGTTCTCAGGTGAAGAATGTAAGAGTCCAAGTTCCATCTATGCGCATACACCCACTCACTCACTCACCCATTCCCCTACCGCCACGGTGCTACCACCGACAGACACCGACACCGTCACGCTCTCCTCCTCCCTCGTCATCCCCAACCAAGGCGTCGGCGTCGCCTCCTCCTCCTCCGGCTTCTCCGGCGTCGACGGCATCCTCGGCATCGGCCCCGTCGACCTCACCCAAGGCACCGTCTCCAACGCCAACACCGTCCCCACCGTAACCGACAACCTCCTCTCGCAGGGCACCATCCCCTCCGAGCTCATCGGCGTCTTCTACGCGCCCACCACCCAGGAATCCACCACCAACGGCGAGCTCACCTTCGGCGGCGTCGATTCCTCCCGGACGAGCGGGGGCGTCACGTACACGGGGATCACCGCCACCTCGCCCGCGTCGGCCTACTGGGGCATCGACCAATCCATCACGTACGGCTCCTCCTCCTCCCCGTTACTCAACTCGGCGGGGATCGTCGACACGGGGACCACGCTCGTCCTACTCGCAACAGACGCCTACGACGCGTACGTCTCCGCCACGGGCGCGACGCTGGATAACTCCGTAGGGCTGTTGAGCATCTCGAGCGCGCAGTATGCTGCGCTCCAGCCGTTGACGTTCCGCGTGGCGGGGACGGACTTTGCGTTGAGCCCGAATGGGCAGATTTGGCCGAGGGCGTTGAATGAGGCGATTGGGGGCAGCGCGGACGCGATTTATCTGATTGTTGGGGATGTGAGTGCCAGTTGTCTTTCGTCTTTGCTCCTTTTTTTCTTGGTTTTTGGGTTTGTCTCAACGTTGAACGTGTGTTCCACTGGCAGCTCGGCTCCCCCAGCGGCCAAGGCCTCGACTTCATCAACGGCTACACCTTCCTTGAACGCTTCTACTCCGTTTACGACACCACGAACAGCCGCGTCGGCTTCGCGACGACTTCCCATACGGAGGATACTACCAACTAAGGGTGGGTGTGTGTGTGGGGGGGGGGGGGGAGTGAGAGGGTGGAATTAGTGGTGGTGGTAGAAGAAAGAAAGAAGCGTCGAATACCAAGGCTTCCCGTTCAAGTTCAAGTTATCGCTCAAGCCAGCGCCAGAGCCAGTGCCATACACGCCCCGCCCTTTCCTTCTCCCTTTTTCTCTTTGTACCCGTCGCTCCAACTTCTTCCTTCCTTTCCTTTCATCCTTTCATCCCTTTCGCGCCAGTTATGGCTGTATCTCTAAACGAAAACGGCTTCACCTTTACGCTTACGACTCATGACTCGGACCAACACGACTCGAACTCATGATCAGGTTTCTTTGTCTTCTCTTCTCTTCTTTTTTTTCGATTTTCGATTTTTTTTTGGAATCCTCAAGTTGTCGTCACGGTCACGGTTAAAGATAAAGAGAAGAAAGAAAAACGAAACTGAAAACGGATTAGCTCTCGCATTGCACATACGCTCACACGCACCGTGCCGTGCTGTACGTACCAGACCAGTAGTGTACACTGTATGCTGTAAGCTGTATGCTGTATGTACACTATATACCATTACCACTGACGAGACCGTGTACTTTGACTTTGGATCTTTGATTCGACGACTCGGACTCAGATAACCTCGCACGCATCGCATCGCATTTGCGGCTACTAGTTCTACAGTAAGCTAGACTAGTTCTAGGCTACTTCACGTTCGAAGGGGGTTGAGCCTTCGGATCGAACGAACGTCTTCCACTGGCGAGTCGCTGAGCTAAGGGTAATAACTTGAGTAAAGTAGTACCAGCCTGAGTACTAGTAGTAAGTACCCGCTTTCTGCTTTGCGCTGTGCCCGAGTTCGAGTCTCGGGGGGGAGGGGGGGGGGAGGGGGGGACTCTACGGCTACGGCATGTTTTTTTGTATTAGTATTAGTATTAGTATTGGTACTTACCGAAGAGAAGAGGCCGACAGCCAGACCAGACCAGAAAAGCCGAAGCGAAGAAGGGGGGGGGGGGGGAAGTGGTCTCGGAAGCACACGCTGCCAGTGCACGCGTACGAGCACTTTGTAAGGTTCAAGCATGATGCAACGCTCGCTTCTTCAGCCAGCCTTCGCGCGTATGGGAATTTCAGAAGCGGTTGATAATAAAAAAGTCGTGTGTGGGTAGGGGAGAGGGGGAGGGAGCTCGGTACCGCCAACTTGAGAGCCGCCTCCGCTTCCGTCCCCGCCAACGTCAATTATTCCTCGTTCCCTTATACACGTACACTAGTACTAGTACTGGCACACACACGTCGCATTCCAAAAGGCGAGCACGAAAGCAGATCTAGAGTTCTCCGCATTCCCTTTCCCCTAGTACTCTCTTCTCTCCATTGCGAATTTCGGAATTTGTGGATTTTGCGAAATTATGATTGTGGATCCCCTGAGCTGCACCGGTGTCTGTTCCATCCTGACGTCGAACATCAGAATATCAGAACATCAAACGCAGACGTAAATGTAGACAATGAGACATACCGAGAGCGTGAGCGTGGGCATGAATGACTCAAACCATTCAGCCGGTAATTGAAATAAACAGACAACATACGACATAAGACATACGACATACGACATAAAACATAAAACATTAAAATGAGACATGGGGAGCATTGCATTACACAAAATCCCCCCGGCGGTGGAACGTCTTAAGAGAAAACAGTGCTCGTCCTTTTTGGTGACGCACTGGCACCTGCCTGACATCCGTCAACGAGTCAGATAGTAATGCCACACTGACGACGACAGCAACAGCAACGCAGCATTAACATAATTCAAAACCTGAGAGAGAATACTCGATGTCGTGTGTGCGTGTGCGTTGGTGCGCAGGAGCAGGGTGCATTCCTCAGCCACAGTCATAGGAATGAATGATGATGACGTCAGAATCAGAACTCCGTCCATCCCTGATCCCATCCCATTCGACCCAAGAGAGACAAAGAATTTTGAATTGATAGAGCGCTCTTGCTCTTCAACTTCAAGTTTTGCCCGGTCGACCGGAATATCAATATCAATGTCAATGAAAACCGTCATCTCAGACCCCAAACATTCCAACATAAGCCGGCTTGGCTTGGCTGCTTGGCTCCGTACTCCGCTCACCATAACACGTGTCTTACCAGTATCAATATTGTTGTTACTCATAAGCCAGGAAAGTCGTTCCGTTCCGACGGACCTATATGTAAGTAAGTTATAGCGGTATGAGGTAGGAGAGACGGACGGACCTCTCGGAGCTTCGGATGGATCATCTCGTCGTTCCGTTCGCCATTCATATTAATATTAATATTGGCTCAACTCTCAACTGATAACATGGAAGTCGAAAGTCGAAAGTCAAAAGAAAGGAACCCCCCCCCCCTCCCAAGTCCACAAGTCGAAGTCGCAATTCCAGTCCCAGTCCCAGTCCCAGTCCCAGTTCCTGATCCTGATCCTAGCCGGAGAAGGAACGGTGTTACGGCGATAACCATTAATGTGCGGTTTTTTTGATTTTTTCGTTTGATATTTGCGAAACGAGGGGGAAAAAGAGGGGAAAGAAGGGAGAGATAAGGCCTAGGGGGGAAGGTCGCGTACCTTGAGCTTGAGTGTGTATGCGTATACAGTAGTACCTCCGAATAAGCCGCCCCTTCGGTCAGAGTTTAGGGGCGGCTTATTCGGAGGCACGACTTATTGGCAGACATATGTAATAGGGATCGACGCCTATATATGGCTAGTCTGCCGGCCCTAATAAACATATTCGACTATTCCTGGCTAAGCGACCCATTTAAAGGCTTTTTTTCGACTTTATATGGCCTCCATTTTCGCAAAGAATACTTCTTTGGCAAATCTTTTCATTTTGATACTACTTTTTGGCTCAAATTCACGCAGAATTCTTGTCTTCAGTTAGGAAAATCTTGAAAATTTGCTTCTGAATAAGTCGGTCCTATGAAAATTTTCGTGAAAGAGGCGGCTTATTCGTTATTCAGAAGCGACTTATTGACCCCAAAATCTCCCCTTACGGAGGTGGGAAACGGGTACCGGGCGGCTTATTCGGAAATCCGACTTATTTGGAGGCGGCTTATTCGGAGGTACTACTGTACGTATATGCGCCCATTTATACAGTAATACAGTAATACTACCCCCACCTCCGCACTTTCTTCTCGATCCCCCCAATCTCCAAACCTTTTTTTTTCGTCGTTGCTGTTGGTGTTGGTAATACATTCAAGCCGGCAAAATGATTACGATTCGCGCTGGTGATGTGGGGTTCATATGCATGTTGTGGTGTGGTGTGGTTACAGCCTCTGACGACTGATAACTGACGGCGCGGGAAGGAGAGTAGCCTGAACCTGTCACCCGTACCCATTACCCATTGATGATTGATGATTGATCGAGCTTCGAGCGCAGAGAGAGATGCCAAGCTATTCAAGGAACGCCGCGGGCGCGTATGTCGTACCCTTTCCATGTGGGGACCGGGATGAGGGTGTGGAGTCGAAGGGCCCGAGTGGGCAAGCGAGTGCGACGATAGAGTAATGGGATTGTCAGAAAGAAAGAAGGTTGCGCGATGAGGCGGGCACTGAGTCACTCCAAGGTGGAATTGATTGGTGATGGGATCCAATCGAATCCGGTCCTTTCAATGAATCTCGTCTTCGTTCCGTATCTGTCCGAGGAAAGTCGTCTTGACTCTCTCGCATCGACAATCCGCTCTACAAAAAACAGTAGCTGCGAATTACGGGACGGAACGATGATAGAGGAGTCAGTGCGTGTTTCGAGTGGCGCAGAGGTCCGGGAAGAAAAGAGTCCACCGCCCACCACCAAAGCGAGAGAAGCGGAACGGAGCCGGCAGGACGGAGGGAAGCATAAGGTTTCGGAGGCCGGCAAATCGGACCGTAAGCGCTCCACAAAGAGGGTTGGGCTCGGTTACCGGCTTCCCCGACGACGAAAAAACTCCAACCCCTCTAAATTTTAATCAGATTCGATAAGAGACATACATTTCATGTATTTTGATATTAATATTACTTTGTGCTACATTGAGCGGTGAGCGGTGACGTTGAGAACGCAGACCGCAGACCGCAGGTAACAAGGGAACAAGAGACGGTAGTGGAGAGGGTTAAGAAAAGAGCGGTTTGGAAATGAAAGGGTGGCTAGCGCTGTTGTTGCCGGTGGGGGTGGGGGGGAAGGGAAGAACACAAAAGACGGGGGTGATCGGCAAGAATCGGCAGTCAAAGGAAAGAAGCAGGGGTATTTCCAGAAAAGGGAATTATTTTGAAATTGGAAACTGAATTGAAATTTGAAAGTTAAGCGACGCATATGTTTTCTAGTCGAGAGTCAGTCGAGTTGAGCGTGTTCGTCGCAGTCATGGACTTATGTTATCTCTTATGTCGCTCGCTCTATAAAACCTTCCATCCCCTCCTTCCTCTTTACCTTTTCCCCCGTCTTACTCCCCCCCACCTCCACGACCAACCCCCCTTCCCCGCCTCGGTTATCATCTCCCTGCTCGGGTCGCTTCTTCGCTCTGGACACTTTATAGAGAAAGAACTTCTTCAGACACCTGACCCCCCTTCCGCCCGCTCTACTTGCATTTGCATTCACACAAGTACATAAATCACTGTACGCGTTGTCTTTACACCATGGGCGTTGGAAGGAGCAGTTCCGATATGCGGACCGCCGACGAAACCGGCACCATCGATGAGAAGGCCTCCCTCAAGCACATCGAGCACCTTACGGGCATCCCAGAGTCCCAGATAGACCGTGAAGTCGATGGCTATGCCCCCAAGGTGAGGGGCAAGCTCCTCACTTTTGCACTCGCCTTCGTCGCTGGAACGGGCTTCACTCTCTTCGGGTACGTTTTTTTTCGCATTTCTTCGTGCAAGGTCCATGCAGCTCACCCGTTCCTCGCTTAGGTATGATCAAGGTGTCATGTCCTCCCTCCTCACCCTGGGCACATTCGAGGAGACATTTCCCCAAGTAGTCGTAGACGACGCGCACCCCAATCACGCCACCCTTCAATCCTTCGTTGTCGCGGTCTACGAGCTCGGCTGTCTCCTCGGTGCTCTCACCAACCTGAAGCTCGGCGACAGGATCGGACGTCGGCGAACCATCATCCTCGGAGGCCTCATCATGATCGTTGGTGCCATCCTCCAAACGGCTTCCATCGACTACCCCATGCTTGTCGTCGCTCGTATTGTCACCGGTGTGGGGAACGTGAGTTTTTTGAAAACCCGATTCTTCGAAATGCTTCGACTCATCAGCTGATAACGGAACTATGCACGCTGCTTTTTTAGGGATTGAATACGTCTACGGTCCCGTCGTACCACGCTGAATGTTCGTCTGCCGAGAAGCGCGGTGCTTTCATCATGATCGAAGGTTCCCTCATTTCGTTCGGAATCATGCTTTCATACTGGATCGATATCGCCTTTTACTGTGAGTTTAATCTTTGTCCCGCCCATTTGAAATAGACCACTTATTGCATATTTGCATTTGTACAGTCGTCGAACCAAACTCGGCATCGTGGCGCGTTCCTATCGCGTTCCAGATCCTTTTGGCAATGGTTATGGTCGTCGGCGTGTGGGGTCTTCCCGAGTCTCCGAGGTGGCTGGTCAGCGTTGGAAGGCACACAGAAGCTCTGTCCGTTATCTCTGCGCTTGAGGACAAGCCTATCACCGACTCGCACGTCCAGCGTACGTATATCGGTATTCATGAGGCGATCTCAGCAGAGTCGGAGGCAGCCAGTGCTGGCTTCGGGGAGTTGCTTAAGGGCGGGCGTTCGCAGAACTGGCGTCGTGCATTGCTTGGAATCATCAGTCAGATGTTCCAGCAGATCTCCGGTTGTAATCTTGTCATCTAGTGAGTGGCTTGCGTTTATTTTATTCGGTGCTTTGTCTGATGCACTCGTGCAGCTATGCCACTATTTTATTCGAGCGTCTTGGAATGGACACACTGACCTCCCGTATCGTCGCCGCCTGCAACGGAACGTGGTTCTTCATCGCCTCCACCGTCGCTATCTTTATTGTCGACCGAGCCGGACGTCGCCCTCTTATGTTATGGGGAGCAGCTGGCATGTCAGCTTCCATGGTCATCCTCGCCATCTGCGGCTCCATCAACAACACCGCGTCTCAGATCGTCTCCGCGATTTTCCTGTTCGTCTTCCTCACGTTCTTCGGTATCGGATGGCTCGGGATGTCGTGGTTGTACTCTGCAGAGATCGTTGGTCTGCGTGTACGTGCGCAGTCCAATGCGCTCTCGACGGCGTCGAATTGGACGTTCAATTTCATGGTCGTCATGATCGCTTCGCCTGCTTTCGAAAGCATAGAGTACGTTCACCCTCTTACCTATCCCAAGAAATACATGTACTGACATTTCGTTCGCCCATAGCTTTTACACTTACGTTATCTTCGGTGTCTTCAACGCCGTCATTGTCCCCGTCGTCTATTTCTTCTTCCCCGAGACGGCAGGACGCTCGCTCGAAGACATGGACGTCGTCTTCGCCCTCGCATACAACGAGGGTGTCTCCCCCGTCAAAGTCTCCCTCCGCAAGGACGTCCCGCCTGCCGGTACGCCCGAAGCGGATGCGATTCTCGGTATAAAGGGCGAGGCTTCTACGCCGCCCGGTCCGAGCGAGAACGTGAGCCGCGTTCCGAGCAGCGATGGGACCGTTGATAGGAAAGAGAAGCCGTAAAGAAAACGGCAAAGCAGCTTTGAGATTTGAGAATGCAGTTTCCATTTTTTTCTCCTTTCATCTTTTCTTAAACCTTCTGGCACTGTCACCATTCTCACTCCACGTCTGGACCCGCAGACGTTGTTACGCGTACTGAAATGCATCTCTTCATGCCCTCCTCATACCTCTTTTTCTTCCCTTCACTCCACCTTGCTTTGCATGCATTTCTGCGCTGTATAATAACCCTACCTCGACCCTTTCCCCCTACCCCATCCGAGCTATGCGTCACCCGCTACCCGTTATCCCCCACCCCGACCGTCTTATAGCTATCCCGTGATGATCGAATGTTTCTTCCTGACTTAACGACTCCAACCCACCCGACCGACCAACCATCCAACCACGTATCCTCGCTTTCGATTTATCTCGTCTGCACGTCTCTTCTCTCTAACTCTACACTGTAGACGCACTGATTTTGATCTGACTTGAATTCCTCATCTTTTTCCTGATCCTGATTCAGATGTGTGTTTTCGTTCAGTTTCCTTTGTTACCCCCCTTTTCTTCCCTTTTCTTTTAGTTATCTTTTCTTCGTTCACATTCCTCAAGTCGTCCAAGAGAGACGCATGTGTAGCATGATTAGCTTGATTGCAATTAAATGAACCTTTTTTTGTTCGATGTGCTTCGAGTGATTCGTTCTTAAGTTTTGAGTCTATTAATTAGTCGGCGCGCATACTTTTCTTTTTCGAGCGAAGTACTAGCAGTGACTATTGATTTATTGGTGGGCATAGTTAGGAGCGACATACACAAGGAAGAAGCAAATAAGTCTGTCTTCTACATTAGTTGATATAACGATATAAACGTTTCTTCCTATATGCGTATTTGGTCATGTTTTTTCCCTTGCTTTGCCTAAGAAAGACGCGTTCTAGTCACGGGACCGCATATACTTCGTCCCGCGATCGCTATCGCTATCGCAGATAAGCGCCAGCGCGGTCCGTCCCCGTCTCCGTCTCTTTCATCTCACAACGACCTCGAATTCCCGCCCGGCCTCCAGTTTCCTTTCTTTACAACGAAAAGCGAAAAGCGAAAAACGAACGCCGAACAGCAATGGCCGACACAAAAGCCCGGACGCAGACGACGATAACACCACACACGCAACAGCCATTCGTAACGCGGACGTACCCCACAAACGCCGAGCTCGACTTGCTCATACGGAAATCTGCTGATGCGCAGAAGAAGTGGGCTGCCGTTCCGTTGGAGGAACGTATTGCTATCGGATACCGGTTCGTTGTGAGTGTTTTTTGGTTGGTGTATTGGAAGAGGGGTGAGCTAAGCCGTGCTATGTCGATAGGAAGAGTGTAAAAAGATGGAAAAGGAGTTCGCGTTGGAGTTGACGATGCAGATGGGCCGGTGAGTCTGAAAGCACTCTTTCTTCAATTTATCAGAGATCCAGTTCTGTCTTTCGTGATAATATTTACTAACACCCGCTCCCGCTCCCCAGTCCAATCTCACAATGCCCAGGAGAACTACGCGGAATGACCAGCCGCGCAGAATACATGCTCTCAATCGCCCAAGCCTCCCTCTCCCCAACCCACCTCCCCACCTCCCCCTCCTTCTCCCTATCCATCACCCGCCAACCCCTCGGCCTCATCCTCGTCATCGCCCCCTGGAACTTCCCCTTCCTCGTCTCCATCAACAGCGTCCTCCCAGCCCTCATCGCAGGCAACGCCGTCCTCCTCAAACCGTCGCCTCAGACACCGCTTGCCGCTGAACGCATGCAGAGCGCGTTGGAGGCGGCTGGGGTCCCGCCTGGGGTCATGCAGACTGTGCATTTGGGAGAGGACGGCGTGGAGTACGCTGTGAAACATCGGCTTGTGGATTTCGTTAGCTTTACGGGCAGTGTGGCTGGTGGGAGGGCAGTTGAGCGGATGGCGGTTGCGGCGGATACTATCAAAGGAGTTGCGTTGGAGGTGAGTTGGTGTTTGTCATCTGTTTCTGGCAACGGAAATGAGTGACACGGTTTTCAGCTTGGAGGCAAAGACCCTGCATATGTTCGTCCTGATGCCGATTTCGACTATACGGTGGCGGAACTCGTCGACGGTATCATCATTATGTGGATTTTATATGCGTTGCGCTACTGACTCCACGAATAAATAGGTGCCATGTTCAACTCGGGGCAAAGCTGTTGCGCTGTTGAGGTTCGTTAACATTGTTTTATCATGTTGAATAAAATTCATCTCATTTTGAGTTTCTTGGGTGAACTTTTACAGCGCATATACGTGCATGATTCGATCTTTGATAGATTCGTATCGGCTTACGTTGATCTTGTGAAGGTGAAGAACCTTTCTTCCTTCCGTTTGGATGCATGCTTACCGTTTCTTGTTCCAATAGAAATACAAGCTCGGAGATCCGACAGATTCAAATACAAACCTTGGACCAGTTGTAAGCGTCGCCAGCGCTGAAAGGATTCGAAAGCAGGTCGCGGATGCGGGTTCGTACCTACCCATACTATTCATAACAAAGTTGGGAATTTTGAATAAAGTTCCCAGTCGCAGCTGGTGCAAAGGCGTTAATCCCTGAGGATATATTCACTGCAGCTAAACCGTAAGTCTGGAACGCATTGATATCATGTCAATCATTTTATTGGGACGTAGAGGTACGGCGTTTGTCGCACCGCAGGTATTGGTGGACGTGAACCACTGTGAGTTAGTTCTGCAAAGATTCTGAGGGGATGATGGGTCTGACCCATTGCCTAGCTATGGATGTCATGATGGTGAAATTTCTTTTGCATTGACCTAAAGGAATTCTTACCGATGTAGTGTCATCTCTTTTCATCAGGAAGAGACGTTTGGACCCATAGTCGGCATCCAACGCGTCTCGTCAGATGAAGAAGCTATCAAACTCATGAACGACTCGCCTTACGGACTGACCGCATCCGTATGGACCAACGCTGCGGAGAACCCCGAATCAGAGGCTGTCTTCCTCAAGTTCGTAAATGAGCTGGAAACAGGGACGGTGTTCTTGAACAGGTGCGCTACTTCGATCACTCACTCCAAATATCAGTGCTGATTGAATACTAGGTGTGATTTCTTGGATCCGGCTCTTGCGTGGACTGGTGTGAAGAACAGCGGCAGAGGCGTTAGCCTGAGCAAGTTTGGTATGTAATACTAGTACTTCGTAGAGTTACATACTCAATATCATTTCTCTAACACTTTGGGTAGGATATGACCAGCTGACCCGGGCAAAGTCTGTCCATATGAAGTTGAAGACGTCGTAGAAGTGTAAGATAGAGAATTCCCTGTAGTCTTCGTATTTGTAGCCAATGTACCTTATGTAATGACCGTGCGCCCGTGCGAGGCGGAGCCTCGTGCCGAAGAATCCGCGTATCCGCCCCCGTTCGGCGTCGCCAGCGCTCGCGCTCGCACTTCCGACCTCTCAAAACGGTGTCCTATGTTCCTTGTCTTTGAACCCATTCGTCCCACCTACAACCGAGTACGACACGTAGACACTCTGCAAACATGAACGACATAAGCCCTGACGATTCTGCGCTGCTCAACGCAGCCCAGGGCTTCGACCTCCTTTTCTCAAACAGGCTAGCGGACGCCCGAACGCACTTCGCCCGGACCAGCGAAGGCGCCACCGAGAAGACGCCCTTCCAGCTCCTCGGACTGGGCACTTGCGCTTTTCTCGAAGCGGCTTTGGGCATGGAGGTGCTTTTACGTCACTGTCTCTAAATGAATGAACGAATGAATGGAGAACTGAAACTGAGCGGCGGCGTCTGCGTCTGCGTCATTCGTCACTTTTATATTATATAGATGCAGTTGCTCGGCGAAGCCGGGAGATGTCTCGCAGACGCGGAAGCGGGGTGTAAAGTCCAGAAGAAGGCCTCGAAGTCTGGGAAGGGAGGGAATAGACAGTTTCCGCCGAGGATTGAGTATGAGATCCTGCAGGCGGATATTGTTGTACTGCAGGGCATGGTGAACGCTTTGAGGTGAGTGGACACGCTTCGCTCCTTCCATTTCACATGCAGACGCGCTTCTTTGGATAGTGAATCTTATATGGGATACCTGCAATGCCTGTGAGTAGCAGTGAACATTATGTGAACCGGTCGATAATGATACTCCATATTACTCTCAAGCTATGCACTTAACAGGTGTGCTTTAATCCTCCGCTTCCTTCCGGGTACTTGACTCACACCACGTACAGCGCGCACTCAAAGTTCACAAAGTCTGTCAGAACGTCTTTTTTCGACGAGAAGCATTCTGACAATCTGCAGATTATACAAGACCGTGTTCCCTACAGGAATTGACGCATATGTCACCCCAGCCGCCTCTCCTCTCCCTTCGCGAAACCCTTCAACACCCTCCCTAGCTTCAGTGGACTCTTCAGGATCCGATGCAGAGACCGTCGCGCCTTCTACAGCCTCATCCGCCAAGAGTGGGTCTTTCTTCGGACGATGGGGGCTCACTGCTTCGAGTAGTACCGCTTCGTTGCCCAAGCCGGCCGTCCAGCCGGAAACACCAATTGAGGAGATGATCGTCTCTGGCGCTGCTTTTGGTGAGACGTTCATCCTCATCCTCATGTCGGGCCCTGAATCCGAACATGGAATACTCCCTTCCAGGTTTCGGGCTCTTTAACCTTGTGTTCTCTCTTCTGCCCGCGAAGGTCAAGTGAGTATAGACATCCTTGCGTTTATTTTCAACCTTACATTCCGCAGAACCGTCGTAGGTCTATTCGGTTTCCAGCATGACAGAAAACTGGCTCTTCAAGCTTTGGCCGTCTCTGCTGCACGGAAAGATGTTCATTCTACGTTCGCTGGGTGAGGTTTAATAGTCGTAGCTTGTCGCATGGTACTGAAGTAGATTCGTCAGATTGACTCTCATGACATACCATGGTGTTGTCCTCCTTCTGGCCGGGTATCAAGCAGACGAACGTCATATTGTCAAACAGTACCAAGCCATCGTCGACAAGTACGCACCAAATACGTTCAATACGTTCAAGTCAAGCTCACGTTTTTGCAGAAATTGTTCTCACTATCCTGAGGGAGCGCTTTGGATACTTAATAGGGTATGTGCACGTTTTTTCGTCGCAATTTCTTGATGGTCTTTTTCAGCTGATGGTTCTCTTAGGCTAAAATTCTGCGAATGACTCATGATCCAGAGGCGGCTATCAAAGTACTGCAAGAGGGCTTAGCTCCTGATAGACCAAGTACATTTCAGCAGGCCGACGCTTTGGTAAGGATCCACCTATTCAATGATTCAAACGAACCTTATTTAGAGTAATTCTTTAAAGCTTGTGTTTGAACTCGCTTGGACGCTGTTGTCGCAGAGAAGGTACCAAGAAGCTGCCGACGCATTCATTCGAATGACGGGAATGAATAGTTGGTAATGGCCTAAATTTCGTTCAATACAACAAGTCTGACTCGGAACTTAGGAGCCACGCAACGTATTATACTATCGCAGGAGGTAAGCTCGTTTAATATAATAGAAGAAAAATCGTTCAATGTCTTCGAAAAAGGCTGTTACGTATCAATGGGGAATCGTACTAAGGCGAAAGAGCTCTTTGACAAAATTCCTATCCTGTTGGAG
Source organism: Hymenochaete sp. R1 (assembly GCA_019400425.1). Taxonomy (NCBI): domain Eukaryota; kingdom Fungi; phylum Basidiomycota; class Agaricomycetes; order Hymenochaetales; family Hymenochaetaceae; genus Hymenochaete; species Hymenochaete sp. R1. Next base: position 13,654 of record JAFREE010000164.1, read on the forward strand.
AGGAGGAAGATAGGTGGAAAGGATCTCCCCACCGAAGTCCTGATCCGCAAGAAAAGTTGACCCACGTTCATTTCTTTTCTCTTACTATGTGATCTCACGAGCTTATAGTGGACTTTTATAAAACCAAAGCGAAACGGAAAGGCCTCTCAGAAGAAGCTTATGTAGATGTGATGAAGATAAGTCCTGCTGAGGGTACGTTCTTCCTGCCACGTCTCCTAAGACTTGTTCTCAAAATTCTTTTCTTACCACAGAACTTGCCATATGTAAGTTATATGAAATGCAAACCCTCATTAACTACACTGACGCTTCGCAACAGTCTGGAATACCCAACAGCGGATCACGACGGAGACTGCCCATGCGCATATCAAAGAACTTTCTGCATACACCCCCAAGCTAACCATATCCAGTTCTCATATCACACCCGAAATCCTTCCCTCAGACGACAAGTCAAGCCCAGACCTAGACGCGGCAGACGAACTCGCCATTCGATCTCTCATCCTCGGAATCGTACAGCGAACTCTGCACGACTTCGACGCCTCCCGCGCCTTCCTTTCTGATGCCAGTAAGCGGTATGATGATATCGTCGACAGTAAATGGGTAGGAGGCGTCGCTCTGTTCGAGCTTGCCGTCTTGGATTTGAAGGAAATGGAAGCGAAAGAGCGGAAAGCCGTGGATGTGCAAAATGCAAAAGATCTGTCAGCTGAATGGAGTAGGGTCATGAAGGCGGCGAATGAAAAGCTGGACAAAGCAATGTCGATTTCAGGGAACAGTGTTGACCTTTCTTCGAGGTTGGATAGTCGAGTCAATATGTTGAAGGATGAGATTACGACCAAGAAGGAGATGTTGGGTTTGAGGGGATAGAGACATTGGCACATGAACTTGGGCTTCTAGATACACTGTTTTGGTACTTTACAATTTCTTGATAGTCTTTTCTTGGTAGATTTATTGCGCAAGTAACCAAACAAGCGCTCCTGTACAATTCGGACTAAAGTACATGTATAAAGACACGGTTACCATCTTCTGATCAAACTATATTCCAGCTCAGCCTCTTCCATTTTTGGCTTATGGGATGTTTGTGTTCTTTTAGTAAAGTCAGGAATTCAAAACATCCGCTCCTTTTTTAGGTGAAGTCAAAGAGCACGTGCAACTGACGCGTCTCAATGCCGCGCGTCCTCCTTCGACTTCACATCCTAGCGCGCCTACACCCCTCCTTCAACTCCCCTCACCATGTCTAGCTCGTCAATATACAGGAAATCTGCTTTTGATTTCTCAAACTATGTAAGGTAAGCAAACGAAGTGTGCTGTTGTGTAAATAGTGTCGTGACAGTGCCTGCAGAAACAACTACCTAACCGGAAAGGGCGTCGGATTACCCAAGGCTACGAGCACCGGTACAACCATCGTAGGGTGCTTGTTCAAGGACGGGATTGTGCTAGGTGCGGATACTCGCGCAACTGAGGGTGACATTGTAGCAGATAAGAACTGTGAAAAGGTGAGGAATCGTAACCGCCTCCTTAAATTATGCATGCATGCATGCACTCGCGCCACGCACGGTTTGATGAACGTCAACTCACACATCTTGCATTTTCCAGATCCATTACATCACAGACAACATACGTTGCTGTGGCGCAGGAACAGCTGCAGATACAGAAATGGTCACCGCAATGATTTCCAGTAACATGGAACTTCATGCGCTCAACAACGGACGGACTCCCCGGGTGGTTACTGCCATGACCATGCTCAAACAATGGCTTTTCCGGTGCGTACCGTTCATATAGACCTTCTCATGATTTGACTAATTTGACATCCACAGACATCAAGGCCAAATTGGCGCAGCACTCGTCCTCGGCGGCGTAGACTCCACGGGCTCCCACCTCTTCACCGTCGCCCCTCACGGCTCAACCGATAAGTTACCCTACGTTACGATGGGCTCAGGTTCCCTCGCCGCCATGGCCGTCTTCGAAAGCTCCTGGAGGCCGAATCTCTCGCGTGAAGACGCCCTCGAGCTTGTTGTTCAAGCTATCTCGGCCGGTATCTTCAATGATCTCGGCTCAGGTTCGAACGTCGACGCATGCGTCATTACGAAGGACCACACGGAGAATCTGCGTAATTTCCGGAAGCCGAACGAGCGCGGTGTGAAGGAAAACACATATAAATTTAGGAAGGGGACGACGGCGTGGACGAAAGAGGATGTAAGGAGCTTCGTAGTAGATGAGACGGTGGTGCCGCTGCCGGGTGTTGCCGCTGCGGGCGGTGATGCGATGGACATTAGTTGAGGGGAAGAACATATATTTAAAAGACACTCTGACTCTGTACCACTTTTTTGTTCGTATCGTTCTGAAATCAGAGTATTTTATTTCGAAGGAAAACAGCATGATCGATGAGAAGCACAGACATGAGTCCTACAGAGGAAAAAAGTCGGAGAAGTGGAAACGAAACAAATGAATCCCGCTGCCTAGGGACAGCACTGCATACAGTTAAACAGACATCATACATCATGAACAGACACATTTGGCTTAGTTAAGAGGTACTTCAGTGCTCGCGAGACTTTCTAGACGGTTGACCATAAGCTTGGAATCATCATTTGATTCTAGGTATTAGCTTGCCTGTAATCTCCCTCCGCTGCAACGGTGAGCTCCTCGATGTCGCCTTGGATGGCACTCAAGGCTTCAGCCGACGCGGCGTGGTAAGTCAGTTGAGCCTTCACAAGCTCGTGCAAATTCTTGATTGGTTCGGGCTGCAAGCACGCAGAGGCGTAGTCATCAGCGAATTGAAAGAGATAGAGGAAGTGCGAATCTTACATTTTCGAGCACTGTTTTCATCAACGTGATCGCCACCTCAGTCTTCTGAACCAAATCATCCTCCGCGTTCTCTACTTCCAACCTCGCCTGCTCTTGTCTCGTAGGACCTGCGTTCTTGAACGCCTGCTTCGCGGTGTCGAGTTCAAGTCGCGCGTTCATGACCGCCTGACGGGCCTTCATGGCTACCGCAATCGAGTTTGAGAGCGTCTGCTGCCACGGTTGGTTGAAGTGCGTGCAGATAGCCTCGTCCTGCGCCAGACGAGCCGCAGCGACCTATACATGCGCAAGCATACAGAATCCCCCCGAAAACGAATTCAAATTAGTTTCTATGTCAAGTCATAAAAGAAGAACACCCAGACGGCCGACAACGCACTTTGTCCCAGGCCGTCGCGTAGTAAGTCATCGCTTTCGCAAGCCGGTCTTCCCCACCCGCGTTCGTGTCGATCAAGCTCTTCGCTGCAGACGTCGCCGCTCGTCCGAGCGCATGCGGGAGCGTCTTGTGTTGTTCAGGCTCGCGCGGGGCGGGCGCGGGCGCCGGGAGGTTGGTGCCCTTGAGGTTGGTCGCAGCAAAGTTCTGGAGTCCATGACCGATAGAAGTCGAGAGCTGCAAGACAGACTCCTGGATCTGGGTCGGGTAGTCGTATGATTCGGTATCGTATACTTTCGTCACTCTGTATTCATAGCAGCAGCAGCGTCAAGGACACTATGTGACGACTTGCAGCAACTCGAGACAATGCGTACTTATGAAGAGTTTGATGGGTGTTACGTAGGGCATCGACGCGTGCTTCGAGGTCCCTATACTCTACAATGTCAAAAGAATCGTATGGACATTACGAGTCGTCAGCAAGTTCATGCAGCAACGAGGTTACAGACACCCTCACCCTGAGGCAACTCGGTGATTTCTTCCGGTGCAACAGTTCCAAGCCGTTCACGCGTCGCCTGCACGCTGGAATTGAAACCCTTTGCAAACTTGGAGGCAGATTGGCCGAGGTTCAGACTAGCCAAGTTGTTCTGTATCTTTGCCCAGCCTTCCATGATAACGAGGCTGTTTCGTCCGTCGTCGTTAGAATGCAAGGATAATAGAGTTGTGAGAATGAGGAGGTTGAATGCGATGTAGCCAAAGTGTGATTGTGTCGGTCATAAAGCACCGTGAGCGCTTATTGCCATTCTCGACGATGACTAAGGCCCAGTGCGGTGAACAACCTCCTCTCCCCCTCCCCCTTTTCTCTTCCCCCAGCGCGAGCAACGATACGCGTGTCACCAACTCGGCCTCAGTTTATGAGTGTTAGAGTAACGAGCGAATTCCGTCAAGGACTGACGTCCACATTAGAGCGATTCAACTGCAGCTTTTGTTTTACACACGAGACTAAATTAAAGAGCAACTGCAGTAGTCCTGCAGCAGAGTCACCATAGATTGACTAGATGTACTGTAATTTACCTTATCGAGGGCTTGCGATAAGATCAGATTGAATGTCATCAAACACCGCAGATAAGGACGCGGAAGATAATCCAATCAGGGCTCATAGGAATACAAAACTTCTGTGTATGTGGATAGACTGTAAGTACCAAACTAAACCAAGCCAAATTCCTCTCAAACAGTTCCTCATGAACAACCAGCTATTTCTTCCCGCTCCCTAACCTAAGCCGCCTGCGATTCGATACTGTTTTTCTCCCCGGAACGCCAAGTGCCCTTTGAATAGGCAACGGCCTGTACTCCTTCTGCATCTCCAGCAATGTCTCCTGAAACCTCAACGCCCACCAACCCCTTTCCTCGCGCTCCTTCAGATTTGTATCCCCACTTCCATTTATTGTCGTTTCCATTAGCTGCGCCGACGGACTCTTCGGCAGCGGAAGCCCAGAAGCCAGTATCGCCATGACAGTCTGCTGAGTCTTTCCCTCGCTGTCCGAGTTAGGCCCGTGTGCCAGATATCTTCCAGAGTAAGCTGGATAAGAAAGTGAACGAAGAGTGAACTGGGCACATTGTTCGAAAGCATCCCGCCAACGCTTCTGAGCGTTTAGAAGTGAGGCGCCTCCTTGAGCCCGTTCATCAGGCACACTTATGAACACTGAAGTCGAATACGTATCAGAAGAGATACCCTTGTCGATCTCCTCACCATCCAAGGGTAGAACGTGCAATTCGATTAAGCTCTCGTATCCTGCTTGAAGTAAATCAGCGTTTCCCATCCATCCTTTCAAAGATATCTTCACAAACCTATGCGCCCCGAATGATCAGTCACGGACAGTATTCGGCAGATACCAAAGTCGTCCGGAAGTTCCCACGTATCTTGCGTCCTGGAGTTGTTTGTTCTTTGAGCGAGAGGGATAGTAAGCAATGCCAAATCTGTGAAAACGAATGAATATAATTGCGACGCCCTCGGATTTTCGCGAATGGAAACGTTTATGATCGGCATCTTCGTTGCAGATGCCGAACTTTTTGCCCTATCTCGGCCATTTGCGAAGTAAACGCCGCGCTCCTTCAAAGACGCGTCGGACGCCAACGAAGACAGCGATGTCAAAGAGGCGCCCTCGGAAAGACAAGAATCCAACGAGTTGGCTCTCCGACGTATAGGCGGACGATTATGACCATTTGTTGTCGCTTCCCGCCTTTCTTTCATTGAAGCCTTCCAATCATTAGTCAGGTACCCATTGTGAGAGCTCTCCAAAGCGTTTCTTGCTCGTTCTCCCAAGTGAACACGATGTAGCGCCCCATGAGCAAGCAAGCGTCTCTCGCGTCGCATGAGCTGAACTTCGCTCGGCAGGCCACGAACACCTGCTATGAGGTCTTTGACGAAAGCATATTCTTCCTCTCGAAGCTTGACCTCCCTCATGATGCGAATGACAGTAGTAGTTGACTGGAGTAAGGCAAAGGTTGGGAGATGATCGACATGAGAAGCCGGAGTAAGCAACCAGAGCTCCTAGATAAACGTTCCAGAATAAGCACTGGTAATCTTCGCTTGGGGCTGAGGAACTTACGTTGAAATACTTGAGATACTTTCCCAGTCTCGTCAATGGTAGCCACAGGAAAGCACTGAACGTCATCCCCGAGCATTCTTCATCTGCGTTCTGCAGTTTGAAGAACTCCCCTAGTTCACTGCTCGGATCACCCATCATTTCCTCCACTCCATCAATAACTTCATCTAGCCGGACGATGTATGGTTGATAGACCTCTAATTTTGGCACGTAAGGCCTGAGGGTTTCCGAGATACGCAGCATGATGGGGTATTGTGATGACCGTGCGTGCTGCAAAGCAGAGCTAATCTGCGTGTGAAGTTGGAAGATGTCATCCAACCAGTCGAGAAGTCTTGAGACGTTCGTGGGTAGCCCAGAAACCCACGTTCTGTTTTTACTTAGAAGCGGGTGGACGAAGACCTTGAGCACCGTCCGAAGACTCTTGAGGAAAGTTTGCTCTGTCTCGCACAACTTCCAGATAACCTCTTGCCTTTTCATCTCCATCTCGCCATGCTTTTCAAGTAAAGATAAAAAGGCCGACGGCGGGAGCGTCTTTTTCCAAAACGTTTTGACGCTACTGGAATTGGCATTAGCCTGGATCCTTTCAAAGTCACGGTCTCGTTTCTGCCACGGACGGTTGGGCACATCATCTTCGTAAATGGAAGAAGAGGAAGAGCTGGCGGAAAGAGTCGGTCGAGTCAGAAGCGGGCCTGGACCATTTAAGTATTTCTCTGCCTCGATCATACTTGAGCGCCACGAGGATCGGTTTGCTCCAGCTAAAACGTTCCCACTCCGAACAGCGCTAGCTCCGATACCCAACGTCTGGAACAGCCGCTCGGCTCCATGGCTCAAATTCAACTCATCGTTAACTTCTCCCTCCAGTTCCGAGTCATAAGTAGGGTTCTTCATCGAAGTGCTACTTTCTGTAGCGCTAAGTATACCGCTTTCCTCAGGCACATCGGACGCGGCGGGAGGGATGCCAAATGCCTTTCGCTGATGAGCTGCGCTTAAAGCCAGGAGACTGTCGCGGGTTGGGTTGCCCCACGTAGGTTTCAGCAAAGTATTTGAGCTCCGTCGTCTTAATCTATGATTGTCGATGTCGGTGTCAGAGGCTACTTCAATAGAAACAGGGGAAGGTTGGCGTAATGGCGGTTGAGACCCAGAGCGACGTTTAGCCGATGGCGGGTGACGGGTCTTTTCTTGGTGCACTTCTCTTTTATTTACGATGTCATCTATCCCTCCATGGCGTTGGGAATGGCTAGGCTTAAGGTGCTCGCTCGACTTGCGTTCCCCGACTAACCGCGGGGAATGTTCGACACGACCTGAAAACCCAGCCGATCGGGAAGCATCGACGCCATTATGGATAGTATTCTGCTTTGCTACAGGTAGTCGGGTGAGTGCCTCAGTTTGGTCATGGTGCACCTTCTGGTGAGACCTCAAAGGGGTGGCAATCGAGCTAGAACGCGGGGGACGGTTAATGGAATGCTTCAAGATATTTTGAATATGCTCTTCGGGTGTGCTGCTATCAGCATCGATTGGCGCATTATGTCCTGCATAACGAGCAAGTTGAGAAGCCTTCGGAGTTTCATCAAACGGCGCTTCGCTATCGTCTTCGTCTTCGTCCTCGTTTGAGGAGACAACATCATCGTAATTTGACGGAGCGACACCTCTCTTAGTATTTCGATAGTTTGTCGCTGAATAATCAATGCTTGAATTAGACAAAATTAAGGTTAACCATTACTCGAAAGAGACGCGCCTCTATTCTGGTTTGCATGGTCAACTCGTCCAGCATTGGATATGGACCCCGATCTCGACTTAGACTGTATAAGCGGACTACGAGGTGAATTCATTCTAGGAGACAGTGGTGACGAAATGGTCATTGGACTTTGTGATCGAGAAGGAGGCTGAACACGGGGCGTCAAAATCATGGAGTCCGAGCCAGAATCGCAGTGATCGAGCGCAGGAGGCATATGCATTTTTGTTTCTAACTTGGCTCGAGGAGTCTCCAGAGCACGCTTGAGGATTGATTTCGGCATCGCCACATGAGTTTTGTCACGAGAAGTTAACACCCGGCGAGGTTCGTTGTTTTTTTGTGCAGAAACCGTAGGAGAACGCTTCGAGTCTAAAGCGTAATTCGCATTAGGAAACAACACCGAAGCTTATAGAGCATTGCTCACCTTCTTGGAATTCAGGCCTGTACTTCAGGTCTTCACTGATTTGGTGTCCATGTACCCCACTATACTTGGCCTTTGATACAGGAGACTTAGACCTGAAGTGGGCTTCAGTATAGGGCTGTCTACCATTGTCGAGCTCGTCTTCATCAAAACCTTCACAGTTATTCGATAGTTCGTGATCCAAGGAAACACCAAGCCCAGCCCTAGCACCTACAGCGTAAGGTGCACGCCCAGTATCCCTCTTCGTTCTTCCCCACGATACCTTTCGCCGTAAGGACACCGCAGTCCCCGCGTTTGAGTTCGTGCCTTCTGTCTGGGAAGCCGAGTTCGAACGCATCCTGTTCACGTTACCGTGCACATTATCCGCATCAAGCAGGCCAGTTTCTGAACACTTTCCGTTTCCAGACTGCCAAGCGGTACCAGGACCAGCCCCAGAGACAGTCCGGCTCCTCGACCTTGACATGAGCGTAGGGGGTACTTGCAAACCATTCCTTGGAACAATAGAGTCCGGCGCTTCCAAAGAGCCGGTGACCTGCCAGTCTCCTTGCTTATCATTGTTGTCTAATTTATAGGGCGAAGAGCGACCAGACTTCTTTGCCAGAGGAGCTGAGGCTGCGAAGATGTTGTCGGGTGGCATTGCACTATTCTTGCGCGAGTTACGCATTCCACTCGAGCGCATCGGCGAGCGATGCATTGTCGTAGCTTCGAGAATTATAAAAGTATTATATTGCGAGATTTGTAAACGAGAGTCGTGTGGAATTAGTTGTGAGGGTAGGGGTAGGAGAGAGAGGAAAGACAGAGCAGAGAAGAATAACAGAACTGCCAGGACCGGTTTGTTCGGCCGAAAAACCAAGTCACGTGAAGGCGTCGCAAAATTTCAAAAAAAAATTATGCCTTTCCAGTTTCGCACAAAAAGGATAAGAACAAGGCTCACAGCTAACTAGTGTCCAACGACCACCTTCAATTACGCAAACAGCAACGAAGAACAAAAGAGTCTTTAAAACGAGCGTACAGTTATACAATAAACTACAACGTTGGATTTGAATTTGGATTCAGGTAAAGTCTATCGCGTCAGGAGCGTCGCAAACGACGGGATCCTTCAGAAAAAGGCAGAAAATATCGAAGGAAAGGCAAGTCCGTCCAAGAAATTGTGAATGATGACAAGAGAAGTACTAGTGAGGAGTTTGATTGTACGGTAATGGGGAGCGTGAAGTCCGTAGAAATCGTAGTAGTTTCGTGTGCATGAGATTTAAACTTCAAATCTCTTCCTTCCTACTGCGCCACGGCGACGTCTTTGCAATCGACACCGACAGTCCCGTTAACGCTCATAGTGGATGTTGCATCTTTGAGAAAGAAATTAGCCTCAGATAATCTCCTTTGGAGACATGAATACTCACTATATATATTCTTGCAGCACAAGACGTTGTCGTCGCTTTACGGCCCAAAGCTATCAGCATGGATACAATCCATCACTTCGATGATGAGACTCACCAGAAGCCATCCACAACTTGCTCATCACTTATCTTCGTGCAGTTGATCCCTAGTTCCTTCACTTTCCCCGGAACGCTCAAGCTCAAACCACTGAAGATCGAACTCGCAATCGTGCTGTTCGATTCCGTCTTCGCTGCGCAACATTGGACCGCGTTCTTCTTGCACAACGGAGCTGCGGATGTCTCGGTGGGAACGGGGCTTTGCGTGCGCGAGCCACTGGGGTAGACGTTCCCTGCGGATACGGTGGGGACGGAGGCCAGGAGGACAAAGAGTGCGAAAGCCGCGGCGAACAACATAATACGTTGGGAGGCAAACATTTTTAGAATCGGACCTTGGATCAAATTTGCACGCTGTGTGTTCGAAAGAGGCTTGGGCTCGGTCGAGAGCGGGATACGGCGTTCGTCGAAAGGCAAAGGTCGACGGGCGAGGAGGGAGGGAGGAAGAAGGGGAATGAGCTCGAAGTGGCGAGAGTAAAAAAAAGGCGAGGGCTTTATAAGAGGATTTGCAAGGTCGTGGCGAAAAGGGTCGAGGTAGTCCAGGCACGACAAAATATCCAGTCTAAAGCACGCCGGTATAAACGCAAGAGACGGCACCGGAGGAGCAGGCGGGCTCGGCGTCGGTTGGGGCAGAAGAGATGTTGTAGCGGCGAACAACCGGTGTGGCGAGAGAGCGAACGCTGTGTGCTGTGTATGTAGTCAACCCCAAGATTTCGTACGGGCTTTGCAAGAGCTGAAAGGTGGTAAAAGAGAATGCGTCAAGTGAAGATGGAGGGGATAAAAGGCCGCCTGAAGGAAGGGTGCCTTGTCCCCACCCTTAAGTTGTGCCCTCATGTGGCTCATACGCACACATTCAAACCGCGTATGGGCCCGACCGCCGCTTTCTCCGTGGGTCTCGAGTTCTGGCTCAATGAACCATCCTCGTCCATTGTCCTCGTAAAGCAGTTTAATGCATGTTATCAGCGTCAGCGGCACCATCATCATTTCATCATGTGGATGAATCCCAGATCCAGCATCCGGCTTTCTGTGGACGACTTTCTGAATAGAGATACCCCACAGGTGAGACAAAGTGGGCTCACGTCTTGAACTGAGCGTCTAGATACCCCGCTGATGTGAGTCAAATGAATCGAGTGAGCAAGATTCTGATTTGGAGATTACTCTGCCGGTCGGCATATTGAGAGGAAAGTCACGAAAAGCAGGGAAAGGAAATCGAAAAGACGAAGATGCATGCTGATGCATGCACGATCGGGATCCTATCCTAACGCCAACCTCGAGGTTACTGGATGGGATGCTGGATGCGGGTGCTATCTGTGCTTTCGTGGTCCGAAAGGCCTGAAAGCCTCGAGTCTCAACAGCCTCATGGCAATTCAGAAGCTGCGCCATCCACGTTTCCTCCCCCAACGGCCTTGCTTGGCCGTTGACCTAGCTGCATCGAGAGTTGATCAAAGCCGCTGCATTGCAAAGAGCAGGACTCCGACGCTCGCATTCAGAATACGGCAACTACTGAAATGCCTTTGCCCCATGGAATGATACGAATTGACTTCTGGGCGCCCACTGGTACTATATTCATCGTTCACTCTCTGGATCCCCGCCGCGCCGCGCCACAAGCATTCTCCAGCCAACTACATAAATGGTAGTGGCAAGAAAGTCAGAGTACGCAGGTACGCAGGTCGTTACGGTCATTCTTTCGAAGGAAGTGCTTGGGAACAACGGAATCGGGGATGCAATTGCCGATACGACGAAGGGCGTGATAGGCCAAAGTGAGAGTCAGTAGTCAGAGAGGAAAAGCGGGCGGAACCCCCCGGATCGATGCCGATCGGCCTCAATTAGCCATTTCCATATTTACACACACAAGTTTAACCGGCTGATGTTGAAGTCAAGAGTTAAGATCAAGACAAAAGTCATCGGCATCTCAGTCTTCCCTCTCACATGAAAAACAATAATGTCGAGTATTTGAAGTGTAATGGAAGGTTCGAGGAGAACAAAAGTTAAGGTAGAAACTTTGCGCGGATTGTCAAGATGTCTCAATGAAAGCGCTTGAGCGTGAAGACGAAGGAAGGACGATCGTTTGTTCATGGTAAGACGGCCCAGAACCTGCTGATACAATGTTTCCAATAGAATGCAATAAATCGTAAACAATTCCTAATACTGTCCGCGACCCCCTCTTGAGCCAGGCCCCTTTTGAGCCAAACCATTCTCCAGCCCTTTCCCCCTTAATAATCTATTCTCAAAAAATTCATACACATGTGGGCGTCCATAAGAATGATATATATGTAATTTTAATGGGAGAAATCGAGTAGGAATAAGAGAAATGGAGCATATAGGTGGCCTTAAGCCAGGGGGGATAAGTTCGGAGCAAAATAAAGGGCCAATTCTCATCATTTTCCTCCAAAACTCCGTTCGTGCTTAGATACTGGATATAGTTGTCTGTAGTATGAACCCGAGGGCGTCGGATGGATGGAGAGAGGTGTGAGTGCGAAGGGGGGGAGGGAGGGGGGGGAGCGTTACAGAAAGCGTGATGGTCGTCCGCATTCGGAGATCGACGCATTCACATGACTTTTCGTGCGTACTTCATCGGTCAGATTCTTCGTGTGTTGGTTGGCAACCTCACACTATTACTATTATTTAACCCTCGACCGTCCGATACTTCTAGCTACTGTATGCCAACTTGTCGCAGTGAAAAGTCTATTCTGCGACAATGTGAAATCGAAAGCTCCTATGTGCAGGCATGTGACAAGTTTCTTCAAAAGAAGGCAGAGTACGACAAGGTGAAGAAGGCAGGACACACACGGGAAAAGCCCTCTATGAGAAAGACCGCTCAAGATTATAACCTGGTCCGGTCGACCCTACGCAGGCATATACTGGGTCTCAATCGCAGTGCCCTTGCATCTCACGAAAAATTCCGCATTCGGTCGCGCGCCGCTTCCATTCACGAAAGCTTGTGCTCGAACCGTGTGAGCTTCTTGAAGTGGGCAGCGAGGAAGGTTGGCTTTGGTGACAAGATCAACATTACGCTCGACGAATCAAGGCGCATCAGCTCGACCCGGGCTCCAATGACTTGCCAGTTGCACTGTGGGGTGGTTATTGGTCGTGTTTTTTCTTGTATTTTTCCTTCTATGTTGGAATATTTATATTTAACTATTGTCTATAGATTTAAACTCTACCTCATTTTTCATAGGATACAACTTTATTAGGATTATTATCTGTAGTTATGTTAAAGTCTGGCTGAAATCGAATGTTACTCACCACTCTGTCTTGTCTTAAATCGGTGTCGATCTGCATGGTCTTAAAATGGAAACGCCGATCGTGAATCCCGAAATCTCCCGGTGTGACCCGGTGTGACCAAATGGCCCAACTCCCCCCAAATTCCCCCCCTCCTCTTTCTTACAATTTCCTCAATAACTCCTCTAACAAAAAAAAATCACAAATTAAATTACAGACTAGGGTAGCATGTACTGAGAGTCCATGCAAACTTTCAGAACAAAAGGAGGAAGGATGAAGACGCCAGAGGCAAGGGGGGAGTTTTGGCCCAAGAGGGGGTCGCGGACAGTATGAAAAGCATCACAGTCACCGATGAAACGCTCTTCCAAATTCGTAGACATGAATCATCGAGAAAGAGTAAGACTCGAAAATCATTAGATAAGAGAAAGGGACGTAACAATTTACTTGAACGAAAATTTAAAAGGCAGAGAAACCCATTCCAAACGTGCCGAAGCAACAAAACAGTGGAGGTAAGTTAGTAGCAAACACTTCATCTTTATATTCGCGAGCCCTCCACCCCACTCCCTTACCGCCTCTTTTCTGTATCCTGCCTTTTCGTACCATGTATCTTTAATCGCTGCAGCACTAACCTTGCTACCTTCCTACGCCCTTCCTCCTCCTTCTCAAACTTCGTCGGTAATTCGAGCCGTTCCTTGCCTAGAACTACCCACACCTTGTACCGCATCTCACCCGTATCCTCCTTAATGCGTTTCGCGTTAAACTCTGGCGGCGAATGTGATATGGACTTGCAGTATTCTTAAAATAACACGAAAGAGCGCGCGAGTCAGGCCGAAGATCGAAGTGAGACATGATTAACGTTGTAAGAATGATAGACTCACGGAAGAGCTGCTCAACATAATCCCCACTTCCGATCCCACTTTCCACCGAGGAAGACCGTGCAGGTGTCGACAATACAACCGCACTCGTCTTCTTGTCACTAAAACCAGAAGAACCAGCCGCGGTCTTTGATGTAGAAGTCCCCGGCCTTGTACTTGTACTTGCACCGGCCCGTCCATTCTCACTAATCTTGATCTCGCTAGTACTGGCACTCGCACTTTCCAACTCCGTCCCCGTCTCCGTTCCAGGTACGGCCAACCCTAAGGCACTCGATCGTCTTTCTAATCTCGCCTTCGCTCTCTCCGAATTTTCAGGGCCGGAGCCAGGTCGAGAAAAAAGTCCTTCGGCGTCGTCTCGCTTCACACTACTGCATCCCTCCGGCTTCGAATCCTTCTTCCCCGACACGGATTCGGGTTCGTGAGTATGAACAGAACTTGAAAGCACGGCGTCTACCTCAGCCTCAATTAATACCCGGTCCGGGCTGCTGCCCATCCCGACCATACTCGCTGGAAGTGGCAAACTTGACTCCGATTTATGTTTCTTATGCCTATGTACGTCTTCCATCGGCGAATGAACGAGCGGACTAGCCTCCCTTGAGCGTTTCCCCGAGCCAAACGATACTGTACGTGTCGGCGAGCCTGTCGGTGTCGTACCACGCGGGCGCGGGTTAATCGACCTGATCCCAAAGGAAGGTGAGGCGAGCGGAGAGGATGATTCGTCCATGTCGTCGCTATCGTCATCGTCGTCCTTCGCTTCACCACTATCGTATCGTCCCAACCCGCGTTCTTCGCTCGTTACCTCCGACTCGGTGCTCATTCCACTTGACGTCGGTGGTGTCGGTACCTGCATCTGAATCCCCTTCCCCTTTTCTTCTGAACCCCAATTACCCTCCTTCCTAGCCCATCCACCTCCAGTACGCTTCTCACCGTCACAAATATCCCCTATTATATCTTGAGGAGGATCGGACGGAGGAGGTGTGGGTGGTGGATGAGGCGGCGGCGTACTCGTAGGTTGAGGCGGAGGAGAACGATGATTGAGCGGGAAAGAAAAGTTCGAAGTCATCGCTGGTGTCGATGTTGGAGTGGATGCCGACGCATCGCTCCAAGACGGTAAGCCAACCGGAGGCCAGTATGCAACACCGCCCGAATTCAAAGCAGAGCTGTTAGGCGTGAGAGTGGTCACCGAACACGGGGTAGTTGCAGCCGCAGTCGAAGGCTCTGATGAAGACGCAGATGATGCACCACATAGACTGCCATAATTAGCCGCATGCGCAGCGTGATCGTACCCTGGTACACTTGCTCCAGTCGAAGCATCGTACGAACCAGTGCTGGGGAACGGATAGACACTCGCCGGGATCGGAGCTGATTCCAGAGGGGCTACCGTAGCGGTTGATGAAGGTAGAACTAGCGGCTGTGTAGACGATACTTGCGTAGGGTATCCTGTACTCTGAGGCGGATACGGTTGATACTGGTATGGCGCCGAGGTCAGGTTAGATTGAGCGTAAGGAGTTTGATAGGGGTCCGGTTGCGGTTGTAGTTGTGGGTATGAGTAATATGCTGAATACGGTTGGTACTGGGGTTGTTGATATGGATGTTGCGCACTATAAGGAGTCGGATGCCCCAAATTAGGGTACGCGTGAGGATTCGAGTAAGGTTGAGGTTGTTGATGGTAGTGGTGATAGGCATGTTGAACATACAAACTAGGAACTGCGCCAGTCTGGCTTTGAGATGCAAACTGAGATTGAGATGGCGACACCTCTGCTGAAGCTGAATGGCTTGCAGTAGCAGCAAGGTGATACGACGGCGCACTATGATTATGATTAGCTCCTTGCGATGAAGGCGGAGACTGGAGGTACTCGAACCTCGATGCATACGTCTGCTCATATGCTTGCCCCTGATGACCTTGACTCTGCTGCACTAGCGCCTGCGCCTTGCGCAGATCGCGCTTTATTTTTGGTGGGCGGCCAGGGACAGCCGCTATGCTCGCCGCCGCTGACGCATTTTCGCTCATCCGTGAGGGAGACAATTGCAATTGCTCATACTCATGACCACGACCTCCTGAATATTCAGATGAAGCGCCCTCACACGCCGTTGTTGCCGTTCCCCAAGATTGGGATCCCATATGCCGGCTTATCGCTGCTGACGCCGCTTCATACACCCCATGTAGCTTTCTGTGCGATGCAGCTCCTGGTTCAAGGTCGGCACCCGGGTGGTATGGGTTCGACGAGCCTCGAGGCGGAAGTTCGTACAAAGAAGACTGACGGGCCCATTTTGAAGTCGACATTGAAGACGAAGGGCCAGCGTAGGATGACCCAGGAGCATCCCACCTCTTCCGCCCATTGTACTTTCTTCTACCGTATGTATTCGCCCTCGAGCTCGGGTCATACCCAGGTCTTTCCTCATCCCCGTTCCCGTTCCCTGCCCGTTGGTTATGCACCTTCTTCTCATCCCTCTTCTCCCTCTGTTCCATCTTCGCCGTTCGGAATGGGTCGTGCCCCGGTGGCGCAGGCTGGCCTTTAAACCGTAAAAATTCGATGGCTTCTTTGCCCGAATAGTAAGCAACTGCGAGCTTCGCGTCGTTCTTGGTGCGGTACTCGGCTTCGACTTTCCATTCACGTGTCTCCGCGATGGTCGGTGCCGCAGAGAGGGACAACGTGAGTTTCGCACCAAAGGCTAATACAAAAAGCAAGTCAGTTTGCGATTCACATCACATACGAATAAAAACAAGAAGTCAAGGGAAAAGGGCTCAAGAATTAAGAGCAAAAAAGCAGACCAACACACCTCCAGCCTCGCTCCAAAATTCGAATTGTGGATGCATCCCGCCCCTCAGCTTCACATACTCCGCCCCCAAGATTGGCAAAATTGTCTCGCTGGTCATTTTCCGCATCGCTGGCGTCACCTTGCGTTCGACCTCCTCCGCAAGCGAATGCACGTACTCGCACACGCCCTGTGAGATTGCTACGAGCGCCGCGGCACACTTAGCATCGGCGCGTTTCGTGAATTTCGGTTCGACGAGGTATGTTTTGGATTCGGAGGGGCGGTCGAGGCGGATGAGGGTACCGTGGACTGTGGAAATTAGGTGATACGATCAGCCGCAAGCCAAACAAGTTTCATGAACAATGAATACGCACGTCCATTATCGTTCATGAAAAAGAAGTTCATCGACAGCCGCGCGCCCTTGGCCGATTGCACCACTGCATTCAATGTCCCTGTCGCATTTAATGGTGATAGATCCTTTGACACTCCCTCCGGGAATGGTTTCGGAAGCGACTCGAAGAACGCTTGTAGTGTGATAGCTGCAGCGCGACCTTTCTCGATCGCGGGCTCGTATTTGTTTTTGCCTGGTCCTTGCATCTCTGGCAGCGCCGGGGACGGTTTGGTTTGCCCGTTTCCGAACTTAATGAACTCGAGAAGGCCGAGGCGGCACGCTTCCTCTGAGCATGCCTTTTTGGCGAGATGTCTGCTGTTAAGAGTTGGAAGGACTGAGAACTGTCGTCGCGAGTGAGGTGATAGCTCAAGTAGCATGGCACAACCGAAGACTTCACGAGCTTAGCGACCAACGAGTAAACGAAGAAGTGGAATCTTACCAGTCGATGCTGCATGCTCCTGGAAGAACATCCACTTCGGCTGCACCACCCCAGCCCTCCACTCCTCACAACATTCCCTGATTTCTTTACTTTTTTCATCTTCCTCGGGCTCAGCGGCGGTCACATCAATACCCATCGATTGCTCATCCTTATACCTTTCTTCATCTTTACTAGAAGACCCAGAAACAGTTGAATGAAGCGGGACCAGCTGAACGTGTTTCTTCGATAGGTCCTTGTATCCGTGCGAAATGAAGTCGACAGCACCCATCTCGACTGCAATGGCAGCGGCGCGTGCCTTGGCATCACTTTTGCGCGGATACTTGGCCTCGGAAGTGTACGCTCTGCTTTGGCCGTTGGGGCGTGTTATGGTCAGAATGCACTGTTTACCTGGGTTCGAGGTGTGAACATATGATCCGGACATGGTAACAAATAAAAGGGCAATCGAAATATAGTTTCACATTGCGAATAATGATTGGAATGGATGGAACGACGTTAAATTGAGCGCAACATTACGATCCCGAAAGCAAAAGAGTGATATCACTCGGAAAGAACGAGAAAATAAAGCAAGGCTCACTTTCAGGACCACCCTCCTCTAGAAACTCAAACTCCAGCGCATCCGCGTTACCAAACATCCCAACGCACGTCCGATGTAGCTGATCCACGAACTGCATGTTCGTGCCAGCAAGACTGGAGCCTGAGCCTGAAGGCCCGTCCTCAGCATGCTTCACAGCAAAAGAAGGCAGGCCATCTCTCTGGGCCTGGTCCGGAAACTCGTTCAGACCACCTAAATCGGCATCGTCGTCCAACGCAAGACGTTCGATGTCAAAGGCCCCGAGAGCGGCGAGGTTCTGGGATACAGATGCAAAAGGGCCATCGATGATGTGCTGGTCGTCGCTCGAGGGGAGGAGCACGTTAGACAGCCAAGGAACGATTGACATGAGGGGAGGTGCTCTTCTGGGGACTAGCTGACAACAAGGGCATGCATCGATGGGATGTTTATATATACGATTTTTATATGTATTCAGTAACTGAATCTGGGTTTGAACGTGTCGTGATCGTGATGTAGTCGTGGAGGAGGTCGACTCGGAAGGATAAGAGAAGAAAGGGAGGCGCACTGACGTTCTCCGAATACCGACTTCGATTCGCGCGCGCCAACAATACTGCACTCCTCACTCAGGCTCAGGCGACCTTCTCCACTACACTACCACTCACGCAATGTCCAACACAATCACCCTGTAGGCCCAAGGCACTTATCATGCGACATAAAAGTACTGATGTTGTGTTATGCTATAGGTATCCATTGTCAAATTTTACCTTTAGGTACGCGACACGCTTCGCCTTTTTTCGTTATACAGCAGCACTGACAGATTACTCAAGCACAAAGGAGTCTCAACCAGAAGAAGACCCTTCTGTGTCTGCACGTTTGCAGAGGCTCGAAAACAATTATGAGGACTTTGGCATGCGGAGGACCGTCGAAGGTATCCTTGTGGTCCACGACCACGGGCACCCGCACATCCTTATGCTCCAAATCGCCAATGCCTTCTTCAAATTGTCCGTCTGTCCGTTCCGTTCCACCTTTTAACCCAGTTGTCATCCTCGTCACGTCTGGCAATACATCCCCCACCTTTTCACTAACAAAAGTGCGTCATATATAGGCCAGGAGACTATCTTAAACCGGGAGAAGACGACATCGACGGTCTAAAGCGACGCCTCGATGAGCGCCTCGCACCACCGTCCGAGTCCCGACAATTCAATGCGTCGCATGGTGTCGACAATGACTGGGAAATCGGAGATTGCCTTTCCCAGTGGACACGCCCAAACTTCGAGACATTTATGGTATGCTCCACTCTTATTTGATTCGTCAATTTACTCATTCCAAATCGATGATTGCTTTCCTACTTCTACGGTAGTACCCATACAATCCTCCCCACATAACGAAGCCGAAGGAATTGAAGAAGCTTTTTTTGGTCCAAATGCCAGAGAAAAGTGCGTTTTCCTATGTTTCCCCTGGCCCGTTGCGTTAATGGATTTGCCTTTTAGAAGTGCTTGCGGTCCCTAAAAACATGAAGCTCCTGGCTATCCCGCTGTTTGAGCTCTACGATAACGCCGCTCGGTAAGCCCCTCTAATTCTCCCCACTTTCTAGTACATTCCATGACATGATGAACGTCCAGGTACGGTCCCCAGCTCTCTGCTATCCCACATCTGCTTTCTCGGTTCGTATTAAGCATCATTTCTATGTTACTGTTTCTGACGTCAGATGCAGGTATAATTTTATTTATCAATAAGTTTGCTGTCAATACATGTACTATCCATCAGACCAGTTGCAATGGCATCAATCAAAATCTTTGTGGCCCTTGCAGCTTTCATCATCCTCGTGTCGTTTGACATTTCAATCGTGCATGTTCTTGGAGCTCTCAAGTACATCTATTGTGCCACGTTTTCATCTGGGATGACATCTTTCAGAGCGTGCGCAAAGTCTGCAATGATATCGGAGATGTCTTCAATCCCAACGGAGACCTTCAATAAGCATGGAGGGAAAGAAATCAAGTTAGTTTCGCTCGTGTCCAATAACAGCGACCCAAACGTACCCTGATTAAATCCGGCGTCACCCCCGCCGTCACCTGTTCCTCCGCCGTCAACTGTTGATGCGTCGTGGTCGCAGGATGGATCACCAACGTCTTCGCATCCCCCACATTTGCAATATTGCATGCAAGCCTCAACCGATCACATACTCCCCTCCCTTCCTCCGCGCCCCCCTTCACCCCGAAGTTCAATACACCCCCATAACAACCTGCTCTCAACAACCTCTTTGCCTCCGCGTAGCTCTCGTGACTCTTCAACCCCGGATATTGCACCCACCTCACGCGCGGATGTGCTTCCAACCACTCAGCTAGCGCCAGCGTGTTTGCACAGTGCCGCTCGGCGCGTAGGCTGAGGGTTTCGGCGCCGACGAGGGAGAGGAAGGCAGCGAAGGGGTTGAGGGTTGCACCAAGGTCGCGTAGGATCTCGACGCGGAGCTTGATGGCGAAGGCGGCGGACCCGAATGTAGAGTGGAAGCGGAGGCCGTGGTAGCCTTCGGCGGGTTCGGTGAAGGAAGGAAATTTGCCGGAACGAGTCCAGTCGAATTTGCCGCCGTCGACGACAACGCCGGCGATTGTGTTGCCGTGGCCTGAATGAACGTTTCCGAATGAGTGAGTACGAGTATCGGTGAGGTTGTGGTAAACAAATGGGCGGATGAGGTGCAGTGGATTGGACGAGGCTCACCGTTGATCCATTTTGTAGCGCTGTGGACAACGATATCGGCACCATGTTCGATAGGTCGCACAAGGTATCCTGTATCAGTCCATTTCATTTCTTCTCCCCAAACAAAACCTTGACAACAAACTCACCACCCATCCCAAAGGCTATCCATCATCCAACGTCAACTTAACATATCACAACAAACACGACATAGGGGGAATGCACGCACTGTTATCAACAATCAAAGGAATCTGGTGGTCGTGAGCAACCTTCGCAAGCGCGGGAAGGTCTGCGACGTTGAACTTGGGATTTCCAATGCTCTCCACATACAGACCCTTCGTGCGTTCGTCAATCGCAGCTGCGAACACCTCAGGTTTATCCCCATCCACGAACTTGACACTAATGTTGAACTTCTTGAGAAGTACCTTCAGTTGGTTGTATGTCTGGAGAGCATGAAATACGAAATATCGAGCCAGTCCAAGTTTGAGTTAGTCTCTAATTAGATTTGAACGCAAAGTAGGAGGCTAAAACCCACTCCGCCATACAGATACGATGTCGCTACAATGTTGTCTCCTGCGCCCGCGATGGTCGCGATTGCCATAAATTGCGCCGCATGTCCGCTCGACGCAGCAACAGCAGCAACGCCGCCTTCAAGCGCCGCGATCCTTTTTTCGAACGTATCTACCGTCGGGTTCCCAATTCTCGAGTAAATGTTGCCTTCTCAATATCCGGAAAAGAAAAGATTCAGTTCTAGGTACTGGGTACTGTGGGCAACGCATGAGGGGCTCTTTATAGTGTGACATACTTACCGAATGTCTTTAATCCGAACATGTCTGCCGCATGCTGGGTGTTGCGGAACACGAAGCCAGCGGTTGAGTAGATAGGTGGGGCTCGCGACTGTGTCTCTGCGTCAGGCACTTGGCCCGCGTGCACTTGGATTGTCGAGAACTCCGGGTCTCTATAATAGCAGATTCAAACATAGGCATAACAAGTGGATTCAGAATCTCGCTCGGTATACACGTGTTAGAGAGGGGTTTTCGTACTGACTTGTAGAAGCCATGCGACATGGTGAAAACACTGCTTTCTAAGTTGAGTCGAGATGGTTTCGAGTCGCTCCGGGAACACTGCCTCTGAGCTTATGAACAATAGTAGCAATTGCTGTCCCAGATAGCGTCCGGGAACCTGGCTTTTCCCAACATCGAAAAAAAGCATATGGCTTATATAGTCTGAGCGAGAGCCAGTACTTATCAGCCTCAACAACCATGTTCCACAGTCTCCGCCGTCGTCCAGTATCAGCCTATCGTTCGCACAATCGATTCAATGTGAGCACGCCATCGGAGCATCGCACCTTCTTCTGATTCTCGTGACCCCGAGACAATTAGCCCAATTGCACACGATACAATGGGGATGACAGGTCGGTGGGATACACGCTGTCGTAAGATGAGAACGGTCCCTTCGAGCGTAGCATTCGAAAGTACGGGTAAGAATGCTTCTTTGTCGGAGTGACTCGGAGGGAAACTCGGTGGTGATGTGAATGAAAAGAAGCTCACGCCCTGAAATGCCGAGTTTGAGGTTGAGGCCGTATCTTGGGCGAGATTCGACGTATGAATAACTATAGACATAAGAGCTTCTCATTGGTTGCAGTCTGCGTACTCCGAATCTTCGACTTCGATCGATGTTTCGTGAACGCCACTCGGAATGGCTCGGGCAAAGAGATCGTTCGACAATCCAAGACGAGCGTTCTCCGATCCGTGAGGTCTTCAAAGGAGGTATCCTTTGGCACGTTATTACTAACCAATGTACAAGTTGAGAAGAGCTTCTCGAGAGTGCTTACGCAGCCTACGCCGAGCTACCGACCAGCGTGATGCGAGGAAGAAAAGAGTAGTACCGCGGAATATCGAACTTCATGTAAACATTATATTTGCACTTCAATCGAGGTATATTCCGTGGTGTTCTTCGTCTTGTGTGTGGTGCTTCTAGATGTGGGAAGCGCTGAGCTGTAAGAGAAATAACGGAGATACCTGAAGTGAGAACATGACTGCGCGAGGAATCCGCGAATTCGCTGGTTCTGGCATTGGTAGCAGTGATCGACAAAATATGACGTAATTTGCATTTCACAGGCCTCGCGCCATCAAGATGGTCCAACAAGCAAGCAAGCAGCAGTACATTTGGCGGCACGACATCCACCCTGTCCAACATTCAGCTTTCCTTTCTTCAACTGCCATGCCACCATCGAAAACTTCAGGCAGTAGCTCTAGCTCAACACCCATAAACGTCAAGCTTCTACTCATCGGAAACTCTAGCGTTGGGAAGAGCAGTCTGCTCCTCAGGTTCTCTGATGAGCAATGGTTACCGGAGGATGAGGCGAACGCGACCATCGGTGTGGACTTTCGCGTACATAAAATGCAGGTGAATGGAAAGAAGGTGAAGCTGAGCATTTGGGTAAGCCCTTTTCTGCCATGAGGAGCTGAAATTGCAGAACTCAGCCAACTCGTCCTGAATAGGACACTGCGGGCCAGGAGCGCTTTAGAACTATCACCGCATCATATTATCGTGGTGCACAGGGAATTATCCTAGGTCAGTGGTTGCTTCACTATGCGTATCGCTTTCAAACTGAATGTAATGGCTTCACAATTAGTATATGATGTCGCAAACCGAGAGACATTCGACGCTCTGCCGCGATGGTACTCAGAACTTGAGACGCACGTGTCGGAATCCGTGGTGAAGATCGTGGTTGGCAACAAGCTCGACAAGGTATCGTATCCATCCTACCTCTTCATTCATATGTATAGCCCCTTACGTGTTTTATTCCCTTGTAAGGAATTCTCGCGCCAAGTACCGACCTCAGAAGGCAAAGCCTTCGCCGACCGAATGGGTTCTCTTTTCGTTGAAGCCTCGGCTAAGACTTCCGTCGGTGTGCAGAAGGCCTTCACAGACGTTGTGGAACGCATCATCGATACCCCGGAACTATGGGCACCTGTCAGCTCCGTTACGCCCGACAGGAACGCCGTGCGTAGCAAGACGAACGACACCATGCCAGGTAACATCGACCTTAACGAGGGTACCAGCGCCGAAGATGAAGGGAGTTGCGCCTGTTGATTGGTGCGATTCGTTCCTTCTGTGGTTTGATAGTGATGAGACTGTTTCGATTCTCTTTTACTTTTGATATGATCATATACGATGACCTGGATATCTGTACATTCGCTCACGACAATACCCTCTATATTGTATAGATTCATATAAAGTCACCCCCGTCAACGGCTCTTATATAAACGCCTTCTATTTCCTCAAGGACGAGACTTAAGCACTATGGGAACCCAGAGACTCCGGTTTACTAACACTCAGCATTAAAAGTGCCTTGGCTCTTATAGAGTGCCAAATTCTTCCCATAAGGCACTTCAACTCCATACAGTGATCTTTCGTAGCTAGTGTCCGTATTGGATCATATTATACATTGCTCCTTATATCCTTCGGCTCGGACGAAAGTTCCAGCTGTCCATTGGCCGACGGGGATGCCATCTGGAAGCAGCCTTGGGAAGAAACTGTGGCACAGGATAACGAGGGAACTCGAGGGCATCGAAAGTACCGCTTGCTTCGAATTTAATGACATAGGACAAATGTCGGCCAGTTGCGGGAGTGCTCTGGTGTGAAGCATAATTGTGAGCATGTACTTTTGATATTATATAAACTTTCGCTAATGACTTTTTGGTCTACCAGCTCGATATCTAGAGAGAAGTAGAGGTGAGATTTATAAATGTACTTTCAAGTCATCGTTCATCAATAGTTCTCATGGAGTCCCTTTATTTTGCCTCAGTTCAAAGTATCTCTGTAGGGGAGAAGGTCATGATAGGAACTCAAGAGAAAAAGGTGCAAACGACAGGTTTCACTGATGTACATGGTGTAGGCGTTGTCTGGACCTTATAGTGCACAACGTTAGCACGTCTCGATGCATTGAAGTCTGGAGCTTGGACTGATGTTGTGAGACCGGTCAAGGAACAGAGCTGGGGTGTGGGGTGGATACCCCGTTCCGCACCGAAGCGGATCCTCTCTCCCGCCTTCATTTTCTTCCCGCCTTCTCTACCTCCAACTCTCTTACCTTAACGTTTCCCTCTTTGCCCTCAGCTTATCTCATCCCCTTTCTAGACTGCGACCTATGAGTAAAAGTGCATAGTGGGCTACTAGTTGCCGGCGCGCCACTTCGTCCAGCCATAGTGTTTCCGAGTCGCCGCGCGGATTTCCGACCGCTAATTTCGGTCCCACTACTGCTTCGCCTCTACCAGTGTGCCCCCAACCTTCTTTGCAGGCATAATGGCTTCTGATCCAGATTTAAGATTCACCCATTGAAATCGGATCGTCGCCTTCCATCGACAATTGCGTCGTATCTGCATCAGCTGGTTATCATTCGTTGGTAGCAAAGCGAAGCAAGTTACCCTGATACAAGAATATGGCACACTCCTGCCGGAGCCAAACTCAGTCAGCAAAGATTGTGGTATTTATTTCTACAGATTCTGTCACTTACAATTGCACTCTGCCATGTCCAGTGAAACGCACAGCAGAAAATCGGAGTCTACTAGTACTGCAATAGAACATGGAGCGGATGAAGCGGTCAAAAGTATAGAGCAAACTCCTAGTCCAAATGGTACTCCACGTTTTACTACTCTGAAACGGAAGCTCCAGGATACGGATTCGCCATCGCAGCCCTCTTCCAAGATAGCGCGGCCACTGGCAGGTTGTTCCATTCATTTCTCCCACAATGACGACATCGATTCTACATTCTACCATGTTGTATCGTCCAGTGCAAACATTCTCGACATGGGCATTAACATCGATCACTTTGTATCTCTCGAGCAGAAACTTTACAGTGCCAGCGAAGGCAGCACCATCCACTCAAATGCAGAGAATTCGATCATGGGTAGGCTAACCAACTTCTGGTCCACCGAGACCAACACATTAGGAGAATTTTCCAAGGACGCCAATGCTCGGCGCTCATCTTTTGCGTTCATCTCGCATGTTTCTTTGTTTAATAAAGAAGACATACGGTGGAAAAGAGAGATCCGCGATGGAGACGAGTTTTTCTCCCCTGACGACTCGTACCGAAGTCGACTTCAGACCGATGTGGAAGTCGGAAGGTCATTCGCAGATGATCTATCCGTCCATTGGGACGCCCAGCTTACAACGGCCGTCAACAACCAGCACGAGCAGAGCACCCTACGTGCATATCTTCGGTCCGCTTTTTACACCTTCCTTTTGTGTCGTATAGAGGAGATGAAGCGCGAGATTCGGCGGGCCAAAGACCTTGACAAAGAGAACGAGTATGAGGAGGATATCAGAAACAACAAGCAAATGATCACTAGTTACTGGGGTGCCCGTCAAAGACTTATGAAGCGTCTCCTTCCGAAGGAATTGCATGACATAGCATACAAAGCGAGTTCGTACTACGAGTCCCTGCCAAAAGCGTTCTTTTAGAGCATAACGAGTGTTTAAAACACTTTAGAATACGTATCTCGAGTTTCTAACGGTTGATAGAGATGTTTATCTGCCATCCAGCTGGGACAAAGCAATTGATATTGAATTTAATGACCCTTAATCTCCTAGACTCTTGTAAAGAACTCAGTACTCTTCCCCTTGTCCGATAGCTCACATAATAAGACATTCCCCATCTTTTGGTTCTGAATATTGGTCGTATATATATACATTTTTTATGCGGTACAACGGGTGATGTGGCGATCGAAGGGGAAGGCCAACGCTAGAGGTAGCCCACTTGCATCAGGCAGACCGAACGGCATAATGCGGGCCGGGTTCGCCGTCTTCAAGCGACATTTTCAGAACGACAGTGACGCGTCTTTCCCCGGATTCTGCTTTGTTCAAGTTCAAGTTCTTGTACTTGACCACCTCAATCATTAGGTTCAGTCGGGAATTGTTGAGCTGCTCGTAATTTGGTCAGTGATTGTGGTACGCGAACCATCTAATTTGGATGACCCCTTCAAAGCAGCACACTACGAGAGGTACGGGGGTGATGCTTCTTAGACAGGTGTGTCAAGCATCGCAGCCGATTCGCAGGATCATTACGACTTACTACGAGACATAGACCAGCTCAGCGGACTTCACTATCCATTACTGCCTTGATAAATGGATAGATAACTACTAAAGAGACTCAAGCTGGAGTGTCAGGTATCGGAATTGGGGATACTTCGGCACTTTGTCATCCCAGCGCTCTCCAGCCAGTCTCTTTCAACTTTGCAATCTAATCAGGATTCTAGCCTTTTATCGGGCTCTAGTGTGCAAGTGCATAATCGCTAGCTCGTCTCTTCTTTAAGTGAAGTCCCTTGCCGCGGCGACGGTAAAGACTCTCGAGACAAAGTTGATAGCTCTAGAAATGCAAGGGTACTCGGGACGAGTCTGCGACTCGATGGCTAAAGGAGACTACGTTCAAGGTGAGCCGTACTGAATATTACTTTGGTCTATTATTTCCCTTATATTCTCTCCACCTTCTTTACTAGTGCCATTATCAGTAGGGGGAAGGCCCTTCCGATGGGATTGGAACGTCTCCCATTGCAAACGCATTACATCCGCGTAAATAGGATGTCGTTGGAGATGGCGTTCCAGGAAGGCAAAGTGAGTTATTTGTTGAAATATAAAAAATATGACGCGCTGCCAGGTACAAACAAGCCAGCCAATCGCCTAACCTCCACCCTTCTCCCTACAAGCTTTCTGACGCGCAGATGGACTTAAACGAAATTCGCGACGCTCGCCGTTTCGGACAGTCCGCTGTAACAGAAGAGGACATAGCCAGTTCTGTCGGAAGCATAGAGCAGCCGCCTAATTCAAACCGTGGTTCGCAAAAGCGGAGATGCCGTGATGCGCGCACATCGTCACCATCGCAGCCCGCTTCAAAGGTAGCGCGATCATCAACCTCGCTTCATTTCTCTCATAATGACGATATCGATTCAACATTCTATCATATGGTGGCTTCCAGCGCTTCCTATTTCGACGTACAAGGGAACATTGACGTCCTTATTTCCTCAGAGCAAGAAGTCTATGGTGAGTGCAAAGGCAAGCAAGACTCGGTCGAGGCATCGAAGTCAATCTTTAGTAAACTTGTCAGCTTCTGGGGCAAGGAAGCCGATCATATGGGTTGTTTGTCTAAGGACGCCAACACTCGGCGCGCAAATTTTGCTTTCATCTCGTCTTACTCAGATCCATCTCAGTTCGACGAACAGGACATGAACTGGGATGTAGAGATACGTGGGGAAGACCTGATTTTTTACCCAGTAGAATGGCTTAGGGACGGTCTTCGAGATAATATGTGTATTGGTAAGGATCATGCAAAGGGACTGTCTCTTTACTGGAAAACTATATTCGCTAAGGCCGTCCGAGTTCAGAATCCGCTCTCGACGGAGAAATTGCGCGAGGAACTCCAGTCGGCTTTTTATTAGTTTCTCCTGTGTCGGATCGAGGAAATGAAGCGCGAGATTCAGTGTGCTAAACAACGCGGGTTGAAGGACAAGTACAAGGAAGACATCGGACGCAATGAGCAGATGATTGCTAGGTATTAGGGAGCCCGCCAGAGACTTTTTAAGCAACTATGTCCCATGAACGTGCAGGAATTTGCACTTAAAGGAGACTCATACTATGAGACCCTTCCGGAGGTATTCTTCTAGATGGCAGCGAGTGTTTTAAAGTCGTTGGTATATGCGTTTTAAATCTTTAACGAATGCCAGATAATTCATACCTTGCCCCAAAGCGATTATTTTACTTAAGTTAAGACGCCTGGTCTTGCAAATTGTCTCCAGCCTGAGAGCCATACCAATTCGTTCTAATTGCTTCAGGTGCAGTGCACCACTGCACCTACAGATAGAAACTCAAGCCACATTTAAATAATGTGAAGTTGCGAGCGCGGAGCGCGGCTGGGAGATGCAGCTTTATTCAAAGTCCGGCATCTCGTGGGCCGGTCTGCCGTCGGCCCTAACCGACGTTTGTCCCAGGATGGCATCCCCACAAAGTCATGGTTGTGGTCTTTGAAAAAAATTCACTCCTCTTTCACTGGCAGTCACCAGGCTCAACCTCTCCGGACCGCTTTCCACTAGATTCTACATCAAACGCGCAGACCTCCTGCCATACAGACCTCCTGACTATGGCAGGAAAGGAAGGAACAGAAATGCTAATCGTGTGATCAGCTCTATCCATCAACGTTATGACTGATCCCGACACAAAAAAGGGCTGCCCATGATGAATGGTGAATAGGAACTCGGAGTATAAAACCTCCTACTCGAAGAAAAGCAGCTCAGCTCCTGCAAAAACTTGGAGCATACACAGCTCTTTCGTTTCTCCGATAATTGCATTTGGGTGCCACCCGCTTCACGATGTTACGCATTTCGGGGTTGTCCATAACTTTGGCAGCATTCAGTTGCGCTCTGGTCAAGGTCTCTCTTGGTGCAAGTATCTCTGTTATTGGATCCACCATTCTCGGACAGGATCCGCAAACGATCAATCATCTAAACGGAGAGTCTTTTCAGCAGGATGCATTAGTGACTTTCAATGGTACGCCCAAGAGAGTTTCTCTCCACCTATGATTCAAGGATTCTCACTTTATGTTCGAAAGGTTACCAATACGCCGCATTTTACGGCGCAAGAACGTCTCCTGCAGACAACGCCTCGGTTCGACACGTATCCGCCGCCCGGCGCAAACTCAATCTGAGCACAAACTCGAACGCAAAATGGGAGACACTGACTTTTTATGACTATAACCAAACGCTTGACGATGGGCACGATATGTAAGCCTCATCGATTCGGAAATTTGCGTTTGCTTCTGGTTGAGACCCGTCAATTGTAG
This sequence comes from Hymenochaete sp. R1, assembly GCA_019400425.1. Classification (NCBI taxonomy): domain Eukaryota; kingdom Fungi; phylum Basidiomycota; class Agaricomycetes; order Hymenochaetales; family Hymenochaetaceae; genus Hymenochaete; species Hymenochaete sp. R1. Next base: position 42,821 of record JAFREE010000164.1, read on the forward strand.
CATATCACTCGGGATCTCGCATGGTGACGGAACAATACATCTAGGTTTCGACCAACATGTCGATGACCTGCATTATCGGATCTCCCAAGTGGGGGTGGCGACTAACCCGTCGAATTTTACTTGGTCCACAGATATTTTTAGTTCTGTCCTTGTGAGAAAATGATACCTGCATTCTCTACCAAAGATATTTTATTGACGGATATGAATTGTAGGACCATCTCCCAGGCCTAGAATCACTTGACAAATCAATCTACTTCGTCAACGTCACTTACCCACGATTCCTTTCCATCCCATCGTCCGCCCAAGAGCAGCTTGAGACTTCCGCAGACTTGCTGATGGAGTTTCGAGTGGGTCGATCTGGACTTGGAGACGACTGGTTGTACTCCTACTTGCCTGGGCAAAACTGGACACTTATCGGTAGATACTTGGAGGTAAATGTGCAGCGCTCAGACAATGTCGGAATTTGTATCATTCTGACGACGGATAATCAACCCCAAAATTTTCGATCAGGGTGTAAATAGTAAGCTTCGCGACTACTGTCCTTCGCCTTCAAGCTTAACGCTTATACGACTTTCGTAGACAATGCGTACATCAATGGACTCGACTTTAACGGCAACGGAGCTCTTCACGTTACTTGGTGAATATCGCGTATATCATTATTTATTAAGTCTGGCGAAAACTAACCGCACCAGGACTTATCGCGACTATGTATACGATACGAACGAAACTGTAGCCGTGGAAGCTGGCCCAAATGGACCTGAGAATGTAAGCTTGGCCCCTTACTCATTACGGCCGCATGGCAAAAGAGGGACTCCAATTAATTCAACGACAGAATCATGACATGGATTACTCAGTAAGCTATGACCTTGGCCAAACGTGGAAGAACACATGGAAACAGACGATTGCGAACGTGTCCGCGGAACTTCCCATATTGCCTTCCGCAGCCGGTATTACAGTGTTCAGTATTCCAAAATATGGGTAATTATTTGCCTCTTGCAACCATGTTTAGGGATTGATTATCTCGCTGCGCTTGCCAACTAGAGGGATCCTGAACCAAGAATCGCAGACTGTCGATAACGCAGGACGAATGCATGTACTGAATCGTGAAAATACGACGGGCACTGAACAATGGTATCACTACTGGCGCAGCACAACGAATCACTGGACGCGAACGTCATTCCCGAGCCCCTCCTTCTTTTCATCCACAGGCGCAACAAACGTAACGGGGACTCCAACGGTCATTGGTAAACGAGGAAAGCTTGTTTCCGTGTCCGACAACCTTCTCGCAATCCTGCCTTCCAATGCAGCGAACTCGACAGCGATAAGCATACTCCGGAGCACCGCAAGTGGGAGTTTCAGAGACTGGGAAGTAGTGTGGGAAGCGCATGAAGGGTGCGGATTCGAGCCGCTCTTTGACCGATACCGACTGATTAAGGAGGAGGAAGGAGGGGATGGAGATGGCGTGTTGAGTTTGTTCGTGCTGAATGGGACGAACGTGGAGGTAGGGATCTGCGCGTAACGTAATTACGCCGTAGCGTAATCGTAATTCCGTAATTAGCGTAATCGTAATGGGTCTGAGTCACTACGCGCGCCCTTAATTACGCTCCCCGTAGAGCGTAATGCCCTGGGAAATTACGACCAATTACGGCGTATACGCGTAGTTACGGCGCGTGCAGATCCATGCTTTCTCCCTGCTCTCGCAGGCGCTCTCGCTGCTCGCATTCATCCATCCACTCGCTCCTTGTCTTCCTTCCTTCTGGACCTTCATCATTGGCATCCCTTCACCATCCAGCTCGCTCATTTCGCATTCAGCAGCCCCGGCGTCGTCATTGTCCTCTCACCATAACACCCATGCTTCACATACAAGTCACCAATCCTTCCCCAAACGGCTCCGCTCCAGATCCTCCCGCCAGCAGTCCTCCCTCTCTGATGTATCAAGGAATGCCTCCGTCATTTCGTCCTCCTCATTAACAGGCACCCTTGTCCTGAACACACCTCGTCCAAGGGCCCTAAGAACATTCTCATCCCACGCTTCATCTCGCAGACGCGCCAATCTCACGCACCGCCAACTCCACACTCAACTCGACCTCTTGCACACCTCGCGAAAGAATTGGGGCTTGCGGATGGCACGTCCGAGGATCTGAAGAGGCGCGCACAGCCGAGGAGAAATTCGAGGGCAAGGACAGCGAAATCGAGGAATAGCTCGGCTGGGTTCAGGTTGTCGGAGGATGATTTTGAGTCTGGGGAGATTCTGGGGAAGGCTCATATTTCACGGTGCGTCGTATTCTTGTCATGCTTGATGACTTCTCCGGACCGTGCTCATAATGTTGAAAATAAAATGTGGTGTTTTGCGTCGTGGTTCGGTTGTATGGTGTAGGTGCATCATGTATACCCGCCTACCGAGCAGGAGTATGCAATAAAGATCCTCGACAAAGCACATCTGAAGCGCTTTAACAAAACTTAAATCGCCATTGCTGAGAAAAACACGCTCGTACGACTGGGTAGTGGCCATCTGGGGATAGTCTGCTTGCATTGGGCTTTTCATAACAAACAGAGCCTGTGTGCGTCGCCTCTTCTTTTCGTCTACCGTACGGATGCAAATGCATCATGATGGTCTGCTGACGCTGAATCTTGTCTTTTATCTCACTAAACATCTATTGTAGGACTTGGATCACAATTCCCGGCCGCCCTTGGAAATGAACGAGGGCAGGTGTGCTCTCCGCCCGTATTACGCGTAATACGCGTATACGGGCGCCCGTAACAGTAATGGCGCATGAGAATTACGGGATTCCCGTAATTCCCGTAGCGTAGCCCGTAATGACCTGCTTCAATTACGGGGAATTACGCGTAATGCGTATACGCTACGCGCAGATCCCTACGTGGAGGTGGTTGATTTTGATTTGAGCGGATTGTTGATAGACTAGGACTCTTAACAGAAAGATAGAATGAGAGCAAACAAGTCCATTGTTTCTGTTAGTACTGGAACTGATGTTTCCATTTCAATTCGTCTCTGACCCCCAGAACGTTGAATCCTCGCTCGCGTTGTTGTACATGTTGTTTGTGATTTGATCTCTGGGTCGCACGACTTGATCGCGCCAGCGAAAGAGCGTCGCTGTGCTTACGTCATTTAAGGATGCTTTGACAAAACGGGCCGACTGCGCGCTGATGCTCAACTCTCACCTCTCCGTCTCCTTCGTCCACCATCCCCATCCCACAACAGACAAGCAGAGAGAGGGCAACAGAGGTCACTAATTACACTTGGACAACAAACAACGACGGCGTAGACGACTTTCACCATGCGTATACCCATCACCGCGTCTCTTGTCTTTCTCGCTATCACCGGCAACGTTGGCGCCTTTGCACCACACGACCACCTCCACGCTTCCCATGGCGTCGCTCGTGTGCGCAAGTCACTCGGATTTGGCCCTGACATCCCCCACGCTGTTTTCAAGTCTTCATACGAGGAGCTTGCGCAACTTCAAGTTCCGAACTTCGACCTTACACCGGGTGCGGAAGAGGACCCACTTCAGACCGCGGAACGTTTCGTTGGCCAGATCCTTTCGAACGAGGGTCAATTGACCGACTCGAGCTCTTTCGAGCTCAGAAAGGACTCCTATACCGATAAGAACACAGGTGTCACCCATGCGTATTTCCGTCAAGTTGTGCATGGTCTCCCGGTCTCAGACGGGCTTATCAACGTCAACGTGAAGGATGGTATCGTCATTTCCTACGGAGACTCGGTATGTGCTATTCATTCGATCTAAGGTCTCATTTCGCTTTGTCTCGAGGGAAATCTTGACCCATCATCCCGTTTTCTCTACCGACTAATCTTGTCAAAGGGGCTCTAAGTGGATAAACATTGGACTAATGACTATTCATGTTCTAGTTCTACCGTGGCGTCGCTCCAGATCTCGCAGAGATTGCCTCTACCGCATCTGACGAACATCCTATGGACCCACACTGTTTCGTTCTTGAAGAGACGATGCAAACGAGTTTCCAAGACGACTTGCGCGCGCTCGGCGAAGGCCGTGGCCAAGTTCGTGTTGCGGGTATTGGCCGGATGAGCCCCCTATCACAACGCCTTGAGCGTCTCTATTCAACGCACTGCATTGATGCGCGCTCTGCATACGCTTCAAATGAGCCGAACGGCAAACTTGCCACAGCTGCCGATGCAGCTCTCACGTTCATGATGGCTGCCGCACCAACCGAGTCCCTCTCGCAGGACATTCAATCTCGATACTCCGAGTACATCGAGGGTATGTCTGCGACGTTTGAGGACGTCCCTGGCTTGCTTCCGGATGGCAGACCTCTGGCGATGCTTTCGGGAGTCCCAGGCACCGTGAACCCTGTCAAATTATACCCGGCGTATGTTCAGGTTCCGGGGGAGAACGGGTCGACCCGTCTCACACTCGTTTTCAAGCTCGAGGTTGAAATGCAAGATAACTGGTATGAGGCAGCAGTCACGGCGCACTATCCGCTCAAGATTGTCTCCGTTGTCGACTGGGCGTCTGATGCCTCGGATGAGCCGGGCCACGTTGCGCCCATTTCAAAGAAACCCAAGAAAGGCGAGGAACGTGCGGAGAGTGCAACGTACAATGTCTTCGCTTGGGGTATCAATGACCCCGAATGGGGCAATCGTACACACGAGAAGGAGAACTTCGACAGTCTTGCGAGTCCCTTGGGTTGGCACTCGATCCCTGCTTCAACTGACCCGAACACGGCCTCATCTCGCAACGTGCAGAAAGATACATTCAACAACTACACGACGACTTTCGGCAACAACGTTTTCGCGCATGAGAATTGGGAGGGACGAAACAACTGGCTGGATAACTACCGGCCCGACGCAGGTCCTTCGTTGAATTTCAACTACACGTATGATCCCAAGGAACGTGACGGCTCAGATTCTTTGGCCGAAGCCAAGAAATACATCAACACAACCGTATCGCAGCTCTTCTACACTTCCAACCTTGTGCACGACCTTTACTACCGATACGGATTTGACGAGGTATCTGGAAATTTCCAACAAGATAACTTCGGTCGTGGCGGTCGTGATGGCGATGCTGTCATTGCTAACGCTCAGGATGGCAGTGGATACAACAATGCGAACTTCATGACGCCCCCTGATGGGCAGAATGGAAGATGCAGGATGTACCTTTGGAACACAGCACAGCCATACCGTGATGGAGACTTGGAAGCAGGCATCGTGATTCATGAATTGAGTCATGGCTTGAGCACGAGGTTGACAGGTGGACCTGCGAATTCGGGATGCCTTGGATGGGGAGAGAGCGGTGGAATGGGCGAAGGATGGGGCGGTATGTCCAGAAAACTTTCAGATCGTATAGTACTCAAACTAACGGACATTTGTCAGATTTCCTTGCGACCATGATTAGAAGTAACTCCACCTATTCTGACTACGCTATGGGTGCTTGGGCCGCCAATCGTCCAACTGGTATCCGGAACTTCGTCTACTCCCTTGTACGTCCTTTTCTCATTGTATCGGGGTAGCCAATCTCACTGTTCACATAGAACGAAACCATCAACCCCTCTACCTACAAGACCCTCGACAAGCCCGGCTACTGGGGCGTCCACGCTATCGGCGAAGTATGGGCTGAGATGCTCTGGATCGTTGGCCAACGCCTCATCACCAAACACGGTTACTCCGACTCACTCTTCCCCCCTCGCCCCGACGAAGACGGTAACGTGCCCGAAGGCGACTTCTACCGCGCGCGCGAGTTTGATGTCAAGGGCAAGCCGAAGCCCCTTGTCCCGAAGCACGGTAACTCGCTCATCATCCAGCTCGTATTGAACGGGATGAAGCTGCAGAAGTGCATGCCAAGCTTCTTTGATGCAAGGGATGCGATCATCCAAGCCGACCAGGTGTTGACGGGTGGGGAGAATTATTGTGATCTGTGGAATGGGTTCGCGGAGCGTGGATTGGGTGTGGACGCTCGTGTCGAGGGGCGCACGCCATGGGGTGGAGGAATCAGGACAAACGTGAGTTCATTTCTGACTCAACTCTATATTATCCCCTTTAACGATATTTTTTAATGTTGATAGGGACAAGCCGTACCGCAGACCTGCGGTGACGAGAAGACTCCCGGGGACGGCGATGATGGTGATGATGACGACGACGATGAGTTCGAGATCATGAAGCTCTAGATATATATAGCATGTCAGATCATCTCTCTGTCATTGCATACACGTCTTGGCTATTTCCTCTCTTGCTAGCTTTCATAAATATAAAGCACCCTATACGCTTGATTTTGCCCTCTCTTATTCTCTGTCACTCGTCATAATCCTTTCGCATTCCCTCTTGTATATCAGACATTCATTGCCACGGAACTATCTTATGATTTATGAACACTTGCTCATATCCGAGCTCCCCGCGTCCCTCAAGTAATTAGCAAAGATAAGGTGTTGAGACTCGCTGGAGAGTAATTTCCGATCACGCACTGTAGCGTGAAGTCATGCTCTAAAGCTTAGGCGCAGGACTGCACTACATTCGTCTCATAAAACTTGCCAGGCTACTTCACTATTACAGACTTGATAAAGGAACAGTATTATCTGCAGTACTGAAAATTTGAATATATATATCGAATAACCCTTTGGCTCTAGTCAGTGTTTTCCACCAATTCCCCGCACACAATGTACTTGTTAGTAAAGTGCTCGATCCAACCTATGTTTTCATGTCAGGAAATGTCCACTCGCGAAGGCTGCAAAGGGAAACTTGAAGACTCACCATCCATGTTCTCGCTATGGCATGAAAGAATAATGATGTAAACGAAATCAGCTACTCTGAGGTATAATGATAAGAGGTGATGAAAACGTACACCTCGCTCCGAGTCAGATCTTCCAACGTATCCAATGGTTGGTCGACTGACGTCAACATGTCTGCGTTGCACAGTATTCAGAGTCAGATTTTCACATAATATGATGGAGAGGATATTGTTTTGACGTACCGACGTCGAAAGACTGCTTCGCCATTCCACGCGATGCATCCCTCCCGGCGAAGTTCCCATATGGCCCATCTGTCGCCCCAACAAAAACACAATCAACACCACTCCAACCTCCATGGCATCCTAAGAGACTCACCAGGTCCGTAAAACCCCCTCCCAGCCGTCACATCAAACACCTTCCCCTTGATCGCTAGCAAGATCCTCCCGCCAGGCGCCCCCTCCCTCCCATCAAACTTCTCCAGCGTCTTCGGCGTGAACGTCCGGAAGAGCACCGTCGGTGGGTGCGCCTTGGGCATCCAGCTGTACGCCTGGCTCGGCTCGCTCGGGATGGAGCCTGAGGGTGATTTGGGGAGCGTAGTAGGTGGGAAGAGAGTGCGTTGAAGGTAGTAAGCGATGGTGAGGAGAAGGACGGTATTGACGGGGGTGCTGAAGTTGAGGTCGAGGGTCATTTTTGAGGATTTGTGAGTTTATCTATCCGTTATCGGAGCGTTGGTATGCGAGGAAGGTAGTTGTACGAGCAGAAGGAGTCGCGCGGTTTGATGGTCAGTCAGCGTAGCCAACGTCTGACGTCCGACGCGCGCCGCTCCGGTTTTCTGACCTTTTCTTTTCTACTGTCATCATCATGAACATACTTCATAATACCAACGACGAATACGCTTACGTTCGCATCCTACGAGTAGCACTCAAAAAAGGGAAATACAAACTCTGCGTTTATTCATGCCTTCTTTGCTACATTATCAACTTTTTTGTCTTGTCACGGATGACGGTCTCGTTAGCCCGCGTTCCGTTGTGAATGCGCTTTGATGATACGAATAGGAATACTTCGAAGTCCTGGGGCCAATCATAGAACACTACGCAATCGAAATTCATCCAAAAGCGTATAATTCGCGAGGCAAACTCAGATCCCATTACAATTGCAATTCTCACTCGGGACTTACTATGAAGTCTACTAACAATTTCGTTGACTCATACGTATTCAGCAAACCTTTCAAAGTGCGTATGATGCCACTGTCTCTCATCTGATACCGTCTTTGCTCACTATGAATTTAAATTTCACTTTACAAAGATAATATTTTTGCCCCTCCCCCCTTTCCTCGGCTATCGGGTATCCATACCCATTGATAAGTGGCGAGTATGCAGGTCCCACTCGCTTCAAATATCTTGAGCGTTAAGACGTGCTCCTCCTTCGGGACTTTGCATATCTGGAAATGTATTGGTTGGCTTAAAAGTGCCCTGCCATGGTACCGGTCCGCTGTGCCACGCCGCATCACGTTCCCTCTTCATGTCTTTGCCATTCAACAAAGGAGACCCATTCGAGCAGAGAGGTAACGGTGCCAAGTATGTACTTGACAAAAAAATCGGAGACAGAGGAGTGGGTGAAGTTTGGGTGCGTACTGGACTATCCTTAAGTCTCGAGAGATGCGAGCTCACACTGAGTACAGAGAGCTGTAGTCGAGAGAAAGCCGGAGGGCGCACCGTGGCGGCATAAGCATGTCGCGATAAAGTTCCAAGAGTACTACGAGAAGAGGTACCATGACAAAATGAGAGATGAACTTCATCTTGGATTTAAGCTGTCTCAAGCGTACCCAAACGAATTTGTGAGCATTGTCGACTTATTTATCTTCTCATCTGCGATTGAAGACAAAAAAAAAACAGATAGGGGTACTAGACTATTTCAAGAGGGAACTACTTGTCAGTATTATATAGCCGTATTTATAGTTGAGGTATCTGACTTTGATATTACCGTAGGACTCGGACCGCAAGTTCTTCGCAATTGTCATGGAGCTGGCTGAAGAGAGGGCGACTCGGTTCTTTACAAATACTTTCCACAAAAACAGCGAAATAGATGTCTTACTCAAGCTTTGGTAAGTATATTTGCGTTCAAACGGAACCTCCTGCTCATTGACATGCTAGGCCACTGGTATCGATACTGAAACATTTACACCGGATGGGCTATGCGCACAGCGATTTGCAGTGAGTCAATCACACCAGCCTTTGTCGCCACATTTCTCACTAGAGCTATCTGATTCACAGACCCGGAAATTTACTAGTGGTCAGGAATGAAGCTGGGATACATATCAAGCTAGCCGATTTTGGTTTGTAAGTCATTTTGGTTTCGCTTTTCCGAAAATGGTAGATCCGTCTGATATGTCCATAGATCTGTCAAAATCAAGGACGACATTGCCAGACTCGGTAATATTAGGGGTGCAAGCCCCGAGCTTGCGCGTGCGTGCCTAAGGCACGACGATACACTTCATACCGCCTCTGTGCATGGTGTCAGTGCGACGAAGGCTGATATGTGGGCTTTAGGGTAGGCCATGATCCGTCGACAAGTGCCTTAATTGCTTACTGACATACCGGGAAGAGTGCTCGTCTATTATTACTTGACCGACAGGGCCCCGATTGAATGTGAACAAGACACCGACTCCGATTCAATCCTGAAAAACATAAGTCAAGGGAAAGCCGACCTGAGTTATATCAAAGATAATTTCTCTACAGAAGGCAAGTGAAGCGTTCGCTCTTCAACATGTCGATATTTTACTAAGTCGTGTCATGTGATGCAGCGTATGATTGCTTGGACGGGCTCTTGGACTCCAATTACAAGAGACGCTTTGACGCGGAAGGCGCTTTACGTGCATTTGCGAAGGTGAGCGACATTGATCCCTGACGCAATTGACACAGCTCATCTTTTCGCTTGAACCCCATGGTCGATTCCCTCCATAAGTGGGGAGCGCAACACGGCTTGCAGTATGATAAAAGAATTCATCAAGTTATTTACTCTCATGACAAGAGAATGGTCAAAGGATGGGTCGCGAAAGCGAAGGAAATGTCCACCAGCCATAGCGACAGTGCTGACGACTACGACGCCCGTCAGCCTGAACAGGAGCGAAATCCTGCGCCAGGACAAAGCGACAGGCCTCCTCATCCAGGTCATCCAAACGTAGTTCCGGAACGTTTTGGCTCGACTTGGAAGTACGAGCTAGACATCAATGAAGTGACCTATGCATTCGTTTGGTGGCCTGGAGACAACCCGTGTTGGTATGAGGCAAGGCGTACCGATCCCGTGCAGAAAATGTCTTGGTTCCGCAATCATCCTGAAATGGAGCTGCAAAAAGATCCGGTAAATACCAATACCAAATTACCCCAATTATCTTACTAACTCCCTACGTCAGAATTATAATTTATCTTACAGTGATGCGTACAACAGTGATCTATATAATAGTAGAGCAGGAGCTTGAGAGTCTGAGATAGGCGAGCCTGGTGCCTCGTACGATTATTATCAGAGTAAGCATTTTTTGTGCACAATTTGGACGCGCAAGAGGGAATTAATTTTGACAACTCGTGGTTAGGAGGGTAGCATCATGATCCCCGCCACGAGTATGATGGGTGGAAAGATAGGGAACATTGGCATCTCTCTATGTTGTGCATGGCGACGCTCTCGCTGGGTTTTGGAGGGGGGAAGTAGTAAACGGAAGGGGAAGAAGAGAGGGTGAACACTCGATAGTAAAATGTTAGACACTCTTGTCGTGCATTATTGAGATTGGCAAATTTATCTTCATGTTCGAATGGAGTAGACGTTCGTATGGGTGCGAACTGCGATAAATAAGGACTATGCAAAGGCGGAGGAAGGACTTCTTTCGACACCGTTATAAAGAACAAAGCTGGCTTTTGTCCCCTTCCAGTAGTCGGGGTGCCATAGGGTGAACTGTCTTTCTTCAAGCGATAATAACCAGTGCTAATCCAAAGGCACCTTTTATGCTCGTAGTAACATGTGCTGCTGTTCATTCACCATCAGCGTCAGCATCGTTCGGCGCGGCGAACAGGATGCGAGCCACATTTTCCAATGATGCATCGGGATTACTGCTTTCAACATAGTATCTCGGCTACATGTAGGGAAGGATGTATGCAGTCTGAATTCCCCGATCGATGTGGCGGTATTTCGGTTTCTCCCAAGTACTTTGGCTGCTATTGAAGCTGAGATTACTATTCGCACTAGTACTCTCAACAGTCGGAGACTGGCTATCCCGTAGCAGATTCTGCGGCACCTACAGGATATGGACGCGAGCTTGAACATTCGAATACTTCGCATTCCCAATTCACGTCTGCTCAGAGTGGAGTTATTGATCTCGGACCTGCCAAAACGTATACTTCCACGAGAAAGGATAAGAAGGCACATGGTAAGAAAGGCAAACGGTGAAATCGCCAGGGTGTCCTGGGTCATCATCGAACCAAAAAGTTAACACGATTTCTCTGCGCATGTATGCGTGTTCCCGAAGATATAGTAAACAGCCGAGATGCAAAAATAGTAAACGTGCACTATCTAATTCCTCATTCCTCAAATTTCCATGTGATTGTCCCGACCAAAACAACCAGCCAGCCGCATTTGTTGAATGCTTTGGCGTCTTTGTATCTTTGACCAAACGTCTATGCCAACAAAAAGCTTGATAAATGAAATTCTGAATGGCATGATGTTAAAGTAAGATTACATAAGATACCGCATATAGGCGACTTAGGCAACGTAGCAGAGCAACTTGTATATATACCCCTCTGTTCCGTAGTCTGACAATAATAACGGAGTTTTCCCCCTACGCTTTCAACCCTCATCTAAGCTTGTAAGGTTATGAGCCTTGTCGGCCATAGTCTATGAGCAACCCTTCGTCACCATCAGAACAACAACAGCCACT